>VUYV01000361.1:530679-565814 GCA_008711295.1 Anarhynchus alexandrinus | reverse complement strand
CAGTGAAGACTGAGGCAAAAAAGTCATTGAGTACCTCAGCCTTGTCTCTATCCCGGGTAACCAGTTCTTGTGTTACCTTCCGGAGAGGGCCCACAGTTTCCCTAGTGTTTCTTTTCTCGCTGACGTATTTAAAGAAAGATTTCTTGTTTGTCTTAATATCCCTTGCCAGATCCAGTCAATTCAGTAAAGTTTGCAAGTACCACAAAAACACCTTTTAAGCAACGTCTTATGGAAGCAACTAAATGAGCACTGGCATCTTTATGCTACTTAACATGGTTAAGTGCTGGCAGATACAGTGGACGCAATGGATAAGTAACCTGTCAACCCTGAGTTATTCTAGATAAAGCACGAATGTATTCCAGTTATCTGCACCATATTTCCGACAGTTCTGCTTCAAAAATACAGCACGTAATCTACTCCATATAGCCATCAATCAAATGGACAAATTCTCTTAAGGTTTCATTGCAGATATGTCCAAAGTAATTGCACTTTACAAGGCTATCCCCAGATTAATAACAAAAGTTTAATTCAAACCACAGGTTTTTCTCTGCAAGTAGTAAAAAAGGTTGCAACACTGACGGCATTAGAAAGCTTCTTAGTTCCCGTTTCTGAGTGAAAGGGTCACTCAGGACTCGGAAATGGAACAAGGAAAAGGGGTTTCATCAGCCTAAGTGTTACGAGTATCGGCTGCTTAATAGATCTGACCTCGCACAAACCCTGCTCACCTCCCTGGGTCCTGGGAGCTTAAAAAAAAATAAATCCGAGGACAAAGAGCGGAGGTGTAAAGACTCTGCTTAGCGAGACCAAATGGCAAGACATTCAGATCTGCCACAGCAAGAGAACACAGAACAGTTTTGCAGCATTACCAGTACACTTGCATATGTATATCTAAGAAAATGGAGTGGTCAAGGACTGTGTTTCAAAGAGCAACGCAACACAAAGCACCATTTTAACATATGCATCTATACAGCTAGATAGAGGAACGTGGTTTTAGTAGAAAGCATAGAAGAGTGTTCTATCACAGAATAGTATTGTACTTCAGTGCTTCTCAAATTAGACATTTTGATCAAGAATAAACTTCTCACAGGGCAGGGCATGAAGTGTGTAAATCAGGTTTTCTGATAAACATACATGAGCAAATTAGATCAAGGACTTGTAGATAAATACTATTCTGCAAATAACACGAATGGAGGCAGCTTTTTTATGGCATGTTGGGGAAGACAACTGTAAGGAGGCAATCGCAACATGGTATATCATGGTAAGCAGCATTTGTTTACTTGCTTTGATTGGACATCAGAGATCAGAAACATACTTTCATATGCCATTTTCAGGGACAATAATTGAACGAAGGCAGACGACAACCAGGAAGCATTTGAGAACTGAGAAGGTGAAGATCATTTCTGCTGAAAGCTCGGTTCATGTCAGTGGCTGACGCCTCTTCTTAAAAGTCACTCAGAAGTTCATTCGACTTCACAATGACACGATAAACAAAGACCATTAGGCAGAAGAACACAACAGCTACTGGCATTTTGATAAAGCAGAGTCATCAGCTCATTTCATTTCTTTAAAAACATGAGTCCGAACTGTGCACATCCCACGAAAACTAACGATACTCATCCAGTGAAATACACTACACAGCCGCACTTCGCTTGCAGAAAAATCGGCTTATCGAGACAAACTGGCACCCCGAGAGTTTGCTGTGCTGGAACTGCTCGTTTAACAGCCTGACAGAGCGTGGGCCTTTCTGGAGTCCGAAGGCCCGGGTCCAGCTCCTGGCAGGGGCTGTGCTGTCCTCCCTCCGTTAATTACGTGTGTGCGCACGCGCAGTCCCGTGCTGCCGTCCCCCGGGGAAGCCCCTGCTGGGCTGGGACAGCAGATGACTACTGGCTTAGTGCTCAGATACAGCACGTTATGCAACCGAAAGGCTTAACAAGCCTCCATTTCACCCTTTTAAAATTCATTTGAAAGGGTAAAAATGAACGGTTATGAGGAAGAACACCAAAAGAGTGACATAAACCCCCCAAAAAACCCCAACGCAAAGCTGTGGGATAACACCTCGGTTTTCAATTAGTTGGGTGAGGGCAGAGTCAGGAGGCTCTGCTGACAAAGCCTGCCGGGGAGCCAGGACTCGCTCCTTATTTTCTGCTCAAACACCACGTCCTTCATGACCCTGATCACAATTTAAAAAAAAAGAAAAAGAACGACCAGGCCACGCTCTGCAAGGCTAATATTCCTGAAATCTGCTGTGGAAGTCACTCCATCTTCCACGGCAGGCCGTGGAGCAGGAGGGAGAGGGAAGGGGTCTGTCCCATGGTGCCAGCGGCCACCATGGCCCGGGGACACTGTGGCTCCTCACACGCACTGGCGCACCAGCCGCCGGCTTCGGGCAGGCAGCAAATGGCGCCGAGAGCCAAAGGCGACCCTCTGGGCAAGCCACAACCTGCCTTTACAGGCAATGTGGTGTTTTCTTCATTACTTTCCCAGTAAGGCTGGTTGGAAGCGGCACACCATTTGCATTCAGAGTGAAAAACATCATTTTGTCACCAGAAAGCTGAGGAAAAGTTTCCAGCAAGCCGCTCGTCCCTGGGGAACGTGCCTGCAGGAGCTGAACCTCTCCCAGACAGCTTTCTGCCGGCTCTGCAGCTAGTCCGGCCGGCACCGACTGGCCAACAGGGCCCAGTTTTGCGAAACCCCATTTTGGGAGGATGAAAGAGCTGTTCCCCTCTCTATGCTCATTACAGCCACAACCCAGAGGTAACACAAAACGGAAAGCGTTTGGGTTTGTCACAGCCAGCTGCAGTCCTTCAGTGTTTGCTGCAGCAAAGTATAAAAGTGGCACTTAAAGATTTGACCACAAAACCTCAGTACATATAGTCTGTGCGCTGAGGGACAGGCTGCAATAGTACTGCTTTTTTATCTTTTTGTTTTTGAAACAAAATTTTTAGATACACGAGATTCAAATAAAGGGATAGTTTAGGATACCTCACACCACTTCTCCACCTTATACTATCTTAGGAAATCAACTTAATACCCTATTATTGATTTATAACCAGAATGTATCACATCCAATTATCGATTTATAGTAATTCCTATCATCTTAAAGTTAAAGGTCACGTTGACCAAAGGAGTCACTAGGAGGAGCAAGCTTCTCCCTTGCTTCCAAGCCTACTCCACTGGATCATGTAGCTGAAGGTTTCCGTGTTGCTGGAGAAGGTTGTCATTCATGACATTATGCAGCACTGAAAAAGCCAAACAGATTAAATGGACATCTGCCTTTCCAGTCTGCTATAAAAGTGGTTTAATACCAAGCAGTGTTTAAACAGTAAAACTGTCTGCAATTGCTGCTCTATAATCTGTCAGTAATCAATCAATCTCAACGCTGAGCTTCCATTACTGCTTCTCTGCAAGCAGCTGGAAAAACTTTCAGGGCACATACTCCTTGTTTATACCCCAATGCTAAAGAGGAATTACACACAGATTCAGCCTGCATTCACAGTGATCCTGGCACACGTCACGTCTCAGGCTTGTATTCCCAAAGCAAAGCACAGAAGACACCATGAAACCTCCAGTTATGGCAGCTATTTGCCATGTTACTTCCCCTCTGGATGCATTATTGCAATAAATGCCCCGAGGGCTTGCCAAAGCAAACCAGAGTGTCCCATCAGAGCCCTCACCCTCCCACTCGTTGAGACCTCAGCACTTCAGAAGAGAGTCACAGGACACAGCTGTGGGTCCTGTGCCACCCACGGAGCTTGGCTGTTCCGGCTTGAAGCCGTCCCAAGCAACAGCATCAAACTCGACATCTTTTTCAGACTTGTTGCCTGATGTTGTAATGACTGTGGGATTACGACTGTCGTGTTGAGGATTCAAAGGCTTACTTCTTTTAACAACATAATCTGTGTTGACATGTTTTGGTTGAGATGTAAGTGTCCCTTGCTGTCAGACCTACATGGACCCTGCCAGCAAAAGCTACACGCACATCAGCGGCTGACATCCCTGGTCAAGAAAACTAAAGGCGTTTCCACTTAAGCGGGGGAAGGCCAAGAAGGAGACATGGGCACTCTGGCCCAGGCATGGGATTTGAGCTGGAGCGAGGCCAGAGCTATAGACAGGTAGCTGCTAGAGGCTCAGCGTACCTTGGGACAGGGTCACACCCAGATTGCCCCACTTCCCCAGCTGGATGTCGACAGGCCCGGGCCATCCCTCTTACACAAGAGATGGCTTTCAGAGTGGATTAACGCTGAACCTTTTCATGTTCCTTTATTGCGTTGCACATGAGTTGTTACACAGTGCTCTGTGACATGGTGTATAAAGCATATGACTAACATCCATCACCTGTTCGCCCCTTTATCCCCACCCTAAAGCCAAAATTTCACGTGGCAGAGCCCCTTGCTTTATCTGGAGCGGGCAGACAGGTTGTCCCACAAATGCACAAGTTACATCATTCAATTTAGATGCAGCAAAAGTTAAATCAGTTCTCTATAACAGGGCTATCAGCAGCTGATTTCACACCTCTCACTTTAAAGGCAGTTCCAGCCCCACCTGTTTATTCATCTATAAATTCTGAGTTTCCAGCAAGTGCTCAGCATGGTGGCTGGTCAGGACAAGGAGCCCAGCAGAAGGGCACTGCTCCTTCTTCACAGCGCTGGTGCTCAGCTCTGCTGCCGACTGCAGCCACCCAACCTCGACGGTGCCTCCTGCACGGGCTGGGGGTTTCAGCTGGCCTGATGGAAAGTGCCGCGGCCTAAAACGCAACATCAGCCTCAGGTGAAACCTAAAGTATTTTTCCAATGTTATCTGCATCTACTCCTGCTCTCTGTGTCCCTCTCTGCTTGGCACAGGGAGGCAAAGGATCAAAGTGAGTCCCCAAAGAGCCACATGCACATTCCTTTCCCTCTCAATATCTCTGTACAATTAGCATAATCACTACAAATAGACTTCACTTGTAATTTTGAACCCACTGGCCTCATGCTGGATTATCCAATTCAGGGCTTTAATACAGCGGCACTCTCAGATGAGACTGAGGAGATGGGGAGGCAGAAAGTCACCGTGTATTTCAGGCACCTAACTTTACTTCAATTCAGAGTAGCTAAATTTAGGACCAAAAGGTCCTTCTGCAGATCAATGGAGAGAGGTATACTTCTCCAGAGGGGCTGTTGGCAGTGCTGATTTTAAGTCTGAATTCAGACTCCTCAGTTAACAGTTAACAGCTGAACAGTCCTTCTAACACATGTTAAGCAAGGGACTCAATCTCTGACTGAAATGGCACCTATAACGTCAGGTTCCAGTAGGTCTGAATGAGTTTTGGAATAAAACCACTTCTCGGCACATTGCAAAGCCAGCAGATCTTCTGCATTTTCCAAGGGAACGATTATTGTGACAACAGCACATTTACGAGACTTGGAAAGAAACCTCAGTATCTCAGTGCTGCCATAAGATGCACTGAAAAAAACCTCAAACCCCACAACTTCAGGCTGCAGACCCATACTTTTGCAGCTGACGGTTCCAATAAGAGACCTCTATTTATCTGTAATGACACAGTATAACCCAACCAAATAGGTGACTTGTCCCTGGACTGGGACAGCGGGTACCCATTTCTCTGGATGCTTTATAAGGAAGGGAAAAAAAAAAGCAACCGCAGCATAATTCCTGACTGCAGAGTTCTTTCAGCAAGAAGCAGCTGTATTTCTCGGCCATGTACAACAGCAGCTATTTCAGCTCCGAAGTACATAAGCACCCAGACATCACTGTCATGCAACTAAATGCGCAGACCTGGCTGCGTAGAAAACCCATTCTGCTGGTTAATTAGCTCAGTACTATGTGCCAAAAAAATTCTTCCAGTTAAACTTTTTACCTCTTCTTATGCTGCTTATAGTTGCTTGGTGACTGCTATGAAAGTCATATCGTTCCACACTTGGAGAACTGCAACTCTTCTCCAGTTGTTAATTCCACCCTGTACAGTCATTAAATGAATGGTAACATATATCAGATCCTTTCTCAATGCCATCCAGTGAGTACAGGAGAATGCATGCTGAACATAATGCTTCAGAAATAAGATTTTCCACATGCCACTTTGAGGAATGGAAACCAAAGGAGTAGCTGCATTGCGATACAGTAATCAAAATCCACAAGATACACAACTATTCAGACTTGCGCTATCTCAGAACGATGTAATGGTTTGTAAAACCTGCAGACTGTGTATTTCACTTTATTTTCTCATGGACAATGAGAATGAAGTGTAATCTGTTAAGGTTTAAAATTAAACATCCCATATCTATCACGCAATGAGACAGAAACCAGTCAAACCAGTTCAAAATTCACAGTTCTTTTCTATGTAAATGTAGCTTCATTCCTAAAATCAACAGAGGCAGTAAGACTGGCATCCAAATGCAAGTGAGACAGCCTCTTGAAATTCTGCAACACAGTTAGCATCAGAAATCTCCCAGGTGTGAAATGAGAAACTAATGGAGTTTGCTAGCAGTGAAAAGAATCAAACCCGGATTGCATTGCAGAAAACTGCTGCCGTTAAACACGCTGATTATCATTTTAGCGACATTTTACCCACTAAATTCTTCATGCACCATAAGTATATGTAATGCTCTTCGATAAGAGCATTGTAGACCTGTCAATTACAGAATAGCAGAAAAATTGACCTAAGGCCAACCTGTAAATGTGAGATGTGTTAAAAAGTGCTTGAAATTTCTGGTAATTATACACCTATTCTACCTACAGACAATAAGGACCTATTCCCTCAGCATAAGACAGCACTCCAGTTCCTATTCCTGCATCACCTTCTTCTCTTTCGAGCCAGGCAATTGATAAATGCCCACACAGTAAGAAAACCCCCTAAGGATACCTGCATATAATGCACTTACAGACAATGGTGTCCTGGTCAGCAAGATGAAATTACCTTACAGTGGGTTAGAAATCCTTCCGAGAGGGACATATTGTCCTAATGTAATAGGAGGCTGTGGGAACAAACAAGCTGAGAACAAAACAAGACAATTATACAAAAGCAACTTCCCAGCTAACGTCTGAGAGGCAATTACAGGATATCAGCGTGCTTCCTGGCCCCAAGCTGAAGTACCATCGCTGTTCGTCAGCGATAGGGGAAAAGGAAAAGAGAAAAAGCGCAAACAAGCATGGAGAATTTAAAACCCGTTCCTGGAGAGCCTCAACCGCCCAGAGGGCCAGCTGTAAGTGAGGGATTCAGCTCCAAAGACACCTACTTTTAGGCAGGCATTTGCCTTGAGCTCAGTGTCCAAAATCCTATTTTAACCAGTGGAAATCTAGTCTCTGCAGCCAGGGAAGCCCTGTTGAGCTTCCTAAACACAGACACGTAGCACTGCTTGGGATGCCTCAGGCATCCTGCCTTGTCCCCAGCTCCTGCTCCAGATGGACATGTGCCTCCTGCAGGTCCCGTCGCACCTTCCAGGACTGTGCGGACCTCCCAGTGCCAGAAGGTATCTCAAATGGCACAAAAAGTAAAGATCATTTGTCTTCTCAGTCCCACGCTGGGAGGGCAGGAGTTGCAGGCAGAAGGAGGAGGCTGTCTCCGAATCAGGGACCAGTCTGTGGCATACAAGAAAAAGGACCCTGAATGAAGGTTGTGCAGCTGTGTGAAACACTTCTGGAATGCTCAGCTTTGTAGCCTCAGCACACACTCCCTATACACAGGTATTGAATAGAACATGAGCGAAGCCTGGCTTATCACCCTTCAGTGACAGCAACTCCTGCACAGCAGGGCAAGCTTTGGAGAGCGCTCCAGGGTGTCAGAGTCCACTCACACCACCTAGAAACTCCTCGGATGATGAGGTCCGGGTCAAACACCCAGATGCTCCTCACAACAACAGACGTCAACGCAGGTTTCCGTATCCCATGTGTGCAAGACCATTACACTGGATACAAGAACTACACTCAATAATTTTTTCTGTCCGGTCACCTTTTTTAACTAAAAATGCCAAGCACAGAAAAAGAAAGTTTCCAAACCTCCAAAGCTAATTTAAAGAAGCTGTTACTTATAGAAGTGAGAAAAACACTGAGGTCTTTGTAACATAAATCTTTTTGACAATTTTTCTAATAACTAGAAAACCAAGAACCTCAATCTTTGCCTTCCTCACCACAACTTAGAGTTGCTTAAACTGGTTCCCCTTGTTGCTGTGGGAAAGACCCTGAGAACCAGCAATAGCTCCTACACCAGTAACAGAGCACATGTAAGCTGTGCAGCACCCTGTTGAGCTCTCCTACAGATCACTCAGTTCCCCTCATCCCCTGCCACCTCCGACACATCCATGTCAGAGGCTGTGGGAGCACAGGCTGCTACAGCAGGCACAGCTTCTTCTGGAAGGAACAATCCTCCTCCCCTTTGCCATGGTGAAAAGCTAACTAGGGCATGGTGGGAAACAGGAGGCCACCCTTCTCACCAGGCTTGCACTGTCCTGGCTCCACGGTGAGAGATCAGCATTTTCACCAGCCCCAGGCTCCACAACTACAGAGAAAATCTTTTTCAGTCTTATGCCTGTAGATGCAGGGATGGGATTAGCAGATGTCACAGTATGGCATAAGAGCTGGTGAAAATATTCTGACTTGGAGCAAGCTTCACTATCGTTTCAGTGCACATAGCTATGAGGCGATTTGCACAGATTTACATGTGACTTTTCAGTAGTTCTCAGCCATATGGTCCCATTGCAAGACCAAGACTTTAAAAAGGACTTGCAGGTTGCAATCCTGAACTGGATCCTGTATTAGGTGGGCAGCTGAAGACAACACAGTGAAGCACTACCAGCTGGCTTTGTTAGAACACCTGTAAATCTTCAACTTCCAGATTTTCTCATTGTACAGATCACCAGCAATACAGAGGTTAGTAGGAAATGTTGGTGAACATCTCATTCTTTCTTCAAGGCCAGAAAGACAGGTCCAAGCAGGATTTGGAAAGGCTGATGAATTATTACTGATGTTTCCCTGTCGGCTGGTTTAAGCCAGAAATTGGCCAGGCAGGGAGGTTGATTGGTAGCTCTCCCCTCCTCATCAAGGTGTTGATGAAAGCTCCAAATAAAGCTTCCAAAATAAATGCTATTACAACATTTTTAGGGTGTAGGCACACCCCAAAACCTCATAAACCAACAAGAGGGCTTTTGTTCTCTTGACTGAAGGCCAAGCATTTCAGAGCACTCCACTGAAAGCTAAGCAGAAAGGCTACCTATTTCCTTCCTTCCCAGGCTCTCAAAAACACTACCAATGGTATTTTTCTTCAACCATAAATCAGACTGCCTACCAACACACTCCAGCATGGTATGTGGAACGTAATTTGTACAGGCAGTCGAAAAAATAATAAATAAATGCATGACTGTACTCCATACTGCACTCACTTCTATTAAAAGTAGGCATTTTGCTCTACTGCAATAATCTAAAAGGGATAAAAGGACATCTTTAGGAAAAAACAAAATAAAGCTCAATACCAAGGAAGGAAAAATCCCAGATTTTAATTCTTTTATACGCTTGAGGTCTGTGATTAAGTTAAACATAGGAGCAATTAACTTTTGTGCAAGTAACATGTAAGCTTTACTGCATATACAACCAGAAAGCCTTGACAGCTTCCTACAGAACAGGCATTCCCACAGGGGCTTTTAATTTCTTTTAAATACAAGTACCTCTTGTGAGGAACAGAAAACAATACACAAACTCCTCATGACAGCTTGAGGATTAGAACACAGGGTGTGGGGGACAGAGGTTTAGTTTTTTTTATCTTTTTCTGGTTTAGAAAACTTGCACACACTTCTAAATTTCCTTGATTTTCACATGAAGCGTAGTTGCTGCAGTAACAACAGTCATGGATAACTAGAAGTCATTAGCAAGCTACACACTCTATGTACGTTCTGTCCTTTTAAAGCAGAAAACATTTCCAGTTTTAACTTTCTCAGTTAACTCTATTATCTGGGCCTAAAATTTTTCCTGTGTGAAGTGAGACATCATCTAAACGTTTCTACGGCATTGAAATACATGGGCAAGATTTGTCTATGTTTTGCTGATACTGCCTTGAACCAGTGGCATTAAATCAAATGTCTCTTACTTTAAGAAGGAATGAGCATTATTTTCAAAATGAATGCAGCATAAGTACTTTAGACTTACTTATTTGGGGGTAACTTTTCCCAATAGCAAAACCCTAGGGCTGCTTCTGACAACAGGAAAAAAAGACTCTTATTTTGTTGGAACTACTGACTGAGAGATGTCCCCTCTTCAGCAACTATAATGAAACCCACCTTGTGTGGGTTGAACCCCCAGCACAGGTAATATTACTGCCCTTGGAAGAAGCAGCCTTAAATAATGGAAACCTGTCCCTGATCATTACTGATGAGAGAGGAAGAAGAAAAGTTTCGCTAAATTCAGGCTTTAGCATATTCCTCTAAAGTTATAGGTTGCTGAAACACTGAAGCCAAACCGGAGAGGGTTTTTTTTTCCCCTTCAGAAATAATTAAAACACATTAGAAATTAAAAAAAAAAAAAAAAAGTAGAGCAAAGGTAACCTACAAACCTATCTTTTATATTGGACACTAATTGAAAAAGATACAAAACCAAATAAGTTTAGGAAAACATTAACCTTAATTATACTGTGAAAATCCATGGCCATTAAACAATCATCCACATCTGATACTTACCTTATTATGTGCCTTAAGTAAAACTGAGTATCTAGCTCAAGGGAATCCCTGCTTAAAAATTAAACATAAGTAAACTGAATCACAATAAGCCTCCGTGATTTAAAGGCAATACTCTTCAGTACAGTCATGAAACAAAAGTTGTACTACAGCATCTCATTTGAGATTGCGTTTAGAAAGATACACCATTAGAGGATCGAATCTATTAGCAGAGAATGCAGCAATTCCTGCCAAGCTGTTTGATAGAAACCAGGCACTGATATAACCTAATCTGTACAACTTCCCATTAGCAATACCACTTCCTAAAAGGAAGGCATTAAGGTTGAAGGGCTCTCACAGCAGCTACTGCAATTCACTATGTAGAGCAAAGCAAATCTAGCAGAATTACTTTTCTGAAAGCTACAATGGTCATCCTGAGATGTCTTTCCAAATCGGAGTTATTTAACGCTCCTTACCAGAGACGGACTTGTAGCATACTATAGAATTTGCAAGTAATTTAGTTATTTACTTTTTACAGGCGTTCAAATGGGACTTGTTATCCAGCCACCTTCCTTCTACCGTAGCTCTTGGCCATGCTGAAGGCAACGCTACTGTCACTTCTGGTTTAGATAAAGAGCCCTCAGTGCTCGCTCAGTGCTGTGGCGAGAAATACTCTGACACAGCCTGGATCTGTATTTTTATCTCTCCACAATCTCATTGAAGACTACAGCTTTCTTTTACGCAGCTGAAGTATCCAGTTTTAGCAAGCAGGCTGTAACACTGAGCTCTTAGTACTCACCTCTCTTCAAACTCAGATTACCAGGAAAAAATGCTCCCCGCTTATTAGCCTTTTACTATGAAATAGCTATTCATAGATTCCTGAAATACCTGCAATTCTTTTCATTCACTACGAAGAAACTCTTATAAACCTTAATGAATTGCAGAAACATTATACACTAACAAAGGCAAGATGCTTCAAGAAACAGGAGGAATGCTCATTCAGTATTGCACAACACTGAAGAAAATGACACAGGAAGCTAACAACATGTAAAAAAAAAAGTGTATTTTATAAAAACTTCCCACAGAATATATGTAAAAGATATAAAGCCAGAAAAAAATAACTTTATAACGCGTACACTTTCTAAAATTGAGCAGTTTAAGGTGAGTTATGGGAAGAGAGTGAAAAATACAGGTCTATGGTAAAACACTGTTGTTTCCATATAAACATGTCATAAACTATACTTTCCTTGTGAAGTTCTTCAAAAGGCCGGTGAAGCAGGGTGAGGCAACATGCTAGCAGAAACCCCACACTGCAGATTATACTGTGCTTTCAAACTCACACAACACCTTTTTTGAGGTGTACTGCCTTGGCCTATCTGAGAGGAGAGGGGTCCAAAGCTGCAACTTCACTGGGAAAAAGGGGAGGGGGAAAAACTTCCTCTGCGTATTTTGATTTTATCAACATTACACAAGCAGGTGTCACACACCTTGAGGGACAAATACAGGTCATATCAACCACTGGCACCAGCCAAGTCACTGCACCAATACGATCTGGAATCCTGCTTCCCCAAGAGTCATGCACGAAGCACGGCTGCTGGAATTTCAGTCAAACAAAACAGAGTTACCAAAAAGAAAAACCACTTTGCCATGTAGCCCACACCAGTTTCTTCTGCCTTCCAAGACACCACCCTCCCTTTGCTGCTGGCGAGGCAGCCTCAGGAGGAGACCAGCCCTCCATCACCAAGGGCAGACCTGCTGCCCGCAGGAAAAGCGGGTCCCAGAGCGAGCACCTCGCGCACCCAGGCCAGGGTTCGCCGTGTCGCCTGTGAGCATCCAGGTGCAGGTCACTGCCTGCCGGCTACTCCTCAAATGGGAGGAAGACTTCATTAACAGAGACCAAAAGAGGTCTCATCACCTGAGCTCACCTGAAGTGATAGGAGAAAAATGGAGATAGAAAGAAAGGAGGGAAAGGCTACACTAGGGTAGGTATAATGAAGGTCTAATTTCCCAGTATAGTTTCTCTTCAATAGAGTACACCTCAAATTTTACAGTAGCAAAAGCCACCTAGTAGCAAAGATGAGTGACATAAAGGCTTAGCAACTGCAGAAACAAAACATGATGAATGAAACTGTGATTGCAGAAAGGCGGCTTTTCATCGCTAATACACCCCAAGCGGATAAATTATGGTGAAAGTCCTATTACATGGAAATTCAGCCACCTGGGAATTCAAACAGTTAGCGGCCGGATCTATTTTTAATCACATTCATCTGCCAGGCCTAACAGCAGAGCGACAAAGCCAAATCCTCTGGAATGGAGCAGAACTGACTACGGATTTCAGAGGTATGACCTCACTGCAGGGTACCTGCCTACAACTCCTGCCAGCTCCCCAGTCTAGGGGCAGAGCAACAGGAACACAGGAGGGACCACAGCTTCAAGCAAAGTACTCCACCCCAATAAACCAGACCTCATCTGTGCCTGATCTATATGGGATATGACACTAAAGCTTCTCTGGCAGGAAACAAAGAACAGAATCAGAAATATAAACAACTTCCGGGGTGGTGAGTACTTAAGAGCAAAATTGAGGCCTCAGTCCATGTGTCGCATGTGGCACCAACTTTGGAGGACCCAACTCTGCAACATTGCTGAGGTTCATCTGCACAACCTCCGCACTGCTAGACCAGTACCTGCACCTGGTACAAGTTGGCCAACCAAACGCTAGACCAAAGTCTACAGCTGCAGATTCCCAGGTGCTGCAGTGTGATTCCAGCACTTGCAAACACCCACATATCCTCAAGCAGGAGCAAAGCAGTGGCCATCCAACAGCCTGGGCTTCAGCCAGGCCTGGGCTGCAGCTCCAGAGACAGGCAAGATGCCATGGGTTTATCCCTACACTGCTTAGTAGCTTGAGTTTGGGGCAGTGGTGAGGATTTGGGAGGGGAGAAGAGCAGGCAACTGCCAGTTATCAAGTAAGAAAAACAACAGTGCTTCACAAATAAGTCTGCAAGGAGAGCTTGGGATGGAAAGTATTACTTAACCGAAACAGGGACATCGCACACATGTTGTGCTTCAGTCACACTTAGGAACAACGGGTAACAGAATTACACAAGCAATGACAACCACTGGTTTCCTTCACGTGAGGCACAGAGGAAACATCCTTTCTTCCAGTTAGCATGGTGGAAACTTGTCAAGACTCGCAGTTTTCTGTCATTTCAATTCCCCCTCTGAAGGGCTGACCAAAATAAGTGACCCACTTGTACTCTCTTTACGGATCTACTCATCTTTTCCACTGAGACAATTCCATGCTTGTCTGCAGTCATCTGTATTCCCCCTCTCAGCTGCATTCCTAACTTTTATTGCCAAACACAGCACGTAAACTGCCTTTGGTATATATAATCTGATTCATTTTTTATTTTGTAGAAGAAGCAACAGTTCCTAGGACAAACTTGCAAGGCAGCCAGTTGCCTCTCCTCTGCGTTCATCAGCTCCTCCTGCTCAGCCTGGGCTACACAGGGTGCTCCACCCAACGCAGCACTTGGTGGGTTTGGCTTCCTTCATGGTCTTTTCACTGAGATACAATACTGAACAAAGCAAACTCTGCAGTGTTAGTCTAAGTGTTCATGCCATTCAGTGCTTATACCGAATTTCGTACCATTCTCTCCTCCCTCCAGAGCACTAAAATCGACTACATTATTTTGTAAATTCGTAAATAAATAAACAGATCTCCAGCAGACAAGAGCATGTTCTGGCCTGTCTTGGATCAATCCAAAACCGTGAAACCACTTCATGGAGCATTTCAGTGGAGCCAACAAACCTTCCAAGGAACATACTGGGTCAATTTTGGCCCAGTGCCTTGCTACCACTTTTGGATTAGGGCTCGCCCACAACCTGTGACTCTGAGTTTGGACCTCCATCAGATGCCCCCACGCATGCCTCACTTAATGCACAACAAGGGGGCCCACCAGGGACCCCATCTGGGCTCGCTCAGCGTGCTTAACTTGGAGCATGTGCTTAAGCCACGGATTGCATCCAACTTGCCTCTTTTTTTTTTTAATTCATGCTGTAAAGGGCTGCTCTGAAAATATAAGTTCTCTTCATTTTTTGTTTTATTTATTCATTTACAACTCTAAAATACTTTAGGACACTACACAAGTATGTGCCTGTACTATGATCTTTTTATTTGGCACTATTAACAATTAAGGGGTCCTAGAAAATGAGGTAGATGCAAGAGTAGCAAAGGATAACACATGGGATCCATCTAACCTGAACATCACCACTAGCATCCCCAGACAGCATCTATTGTACATACCTAACACGAGGCCCAGCTTATAGCTGTGACAACACACACTGTATCACAGTCGCACAAAGTTTTTTACTTAAAGGTCGACAATCACCAGAAGCTGAAGAGAGCGAAGTGAGGCGACGGATCAACTCCTATTTAGTGTTACGCAACCAAAACACTTTCTTCAGCAGCATCTAGTCATAAGTAGAGACTGGGGTTGTCCTAAATCCCAGCAAAATAAAGACCACCATCCAGCAGAGCAAAGCCCATGCGTTAACAGACACAGACTCCTCCTGCCAGCTCGACCTCTCTCCCTTGATGACTGAAATCCTCAAGCCTCCTGATTTAGCTTGGCTTCAGCTACTGAGGCCACATGGCCAAACCATGGCCCATAGGCAGACGGCAGGCTACACTCGTCCCACCTGGCCATCACACGCCAACGGCAGGGCCACCCAGACCCTCCGCCGTGGGAGAAGAAAAGGGTGAGTGGGGCAACCGAGCAGGGACCACAGGGCAGCGTGGGGCTCCCAGCCGTGTGCGTAGCCCACCTGTTCCCAGCAAGGACACAGCCGGCAGCAGAGCTGGGGAGCCTCCAAGCCACCAAAGCTCTCCTCCACCTCTGCAGAGGTGCCACGGGGGGCTTGGGGCACCAGCCCCAGGGAGAGCTGGTGGTGGGGCTCAGGCAGGAGGGCTGCCCACCCCACTGCTGGCACTAGGGACATACTTAGGAAATTAAGATGGCCACACTTCTCTGAATGCACTTCTCCTGCTGGTTCCAGCATCCACTTCATTTGGGGATTAATTTCCTTAAGTCATAACCATGAAAGTCAACATTTCTCTGCATCCATCAGAGTCACTGATGGATACCTAGCATGACCAAAGCACTTTCCTTTCCTAAATAAATGAAGTTCTGCCAAATTTACACCCTATGTGTGCACACAGAGATACAGCAACACAAATGGCTTGGAAGAGGGGTGAAGAGAACTGTGAGCAAGTAAGGAACTACTTTCCTTTTTTTTTTTCACTTTTTTTTTTAAGAATCACTTTGGTGAAGCCTATAAAAAAAAATCTCTTTTGAAAGGCATCATTATGAATGAAAAGTTTTACGTGCTTGTCACTCCTCCACCTGTAGAGGACGGACTTCAAAGCATTTCCTCTCGTCACTGAGAAGCCACCTAAACTTCTACCTTCTCTGACATACCATATTTATTTTCATTGCTCAGTGCTTATTCCTCTAAAAATCAAAGTAGTAGAGAAATGGGTGTGTTTGTATCTATTACCAAAACAAGTTAACAGGTCAGCTACCTTTGCCATGCTTTCACTCTGTAAGAAAAACACCACCACTTTTCTGTATTCCCCTTTCTACCTGAGATTATTCCATCCCTCAGTGTCTCCAAAGCTATAGCTTCTTTTTTTTTTTTTTTTNGCTGGAGTAAAATCTCCAATTACTACAACACAAACGTCTCTCAAGTCGATGGCATTTGCTCAGATACCAACAAGACTAAAAGCAAGAGCATCCCAAATTTCTGAATGGAAATTAAGAAATACTCTAGAAAATTTTGCTCAGAAGCAGATGAGGTAAATGATGCTATAAAAATGAGCTACTTTATGCTGTACTTCTCGAATATTCAACAGTGGACACAATCTTGATCCCAACTCTGTTTTTGGTGGCAGTAACTAGTAACACTGATGTGATGGAGGGGAAGAAACAAATACTGGTTTGTGGGAAAGAGGGAACGAAGAAAAAGCCATTGCACAGCAGTTATATAGCTTACAAAACTGCATTTTCCTATACAAATTTAGAACATGATAATGTTCTGTAAAACTTGAAGCAATATATTTTCATCCCAAGGATACCAGCAAAGTTGAGGTCCATTCATTGCTACAGTTCTTTGCTTTGCATTCAACCAAGACAACATCAGGTCAGGTTTCCCCACAATTTAAGTGGCTGGAAGGTCAGCCTTTACTTCGCCAAAAGCGGAGGGGTCCCGGCGAGGCTGCCAAGCTGCCCATGTCATCTCTAGGGCACACATCCCACCGGGCGCAGGACGGAAGAGGCTGAGCCGGGAACGGGCACACGAGCGCAGGCACTGCAGCCCCGGTGCCGCTGTTCACCCGTGGCACGCTCAAAGGAGCCATCGCCATTTACTGTATTGCATGAATGCCTGCTAGCTACGGGATGAATTATGCATTTGGGATAGCACTGGTTTCTATTTTCACAGCGCTGAAACGGCCATGTGCAGCTGGAGGACCGAACGCTATTTTCTTCAGAGCAAGAGACTTAAAATAAGTTTGCTGCCTGAGGGTGGGAAAGCGGCTCATGCTATAAAACAAGAACCTTTTCACTTTGTTACCGGAGTTTCTAATTTAATGTAACTGGGGTAATGGGTAGCCAATTTTAAGCAGGTGGTTTGGTTTAAATATTAACTCTGGTGGTACATAAGGCTTCATTCAAAGCATAAGTTCAGCTGCATAGCGACAGTTTACAAAACAAGTGTAATGCAGTGGAGAACTGCATTGTAATTACACCCTTGAAAGTTACTTTTACGAAGTTTCATATGCTGTGGTCTCTCTAAAAAAAAAAATAATAAAAACTCACACAGAACACACTGACTGAAAAGTAAATTAATACAGTATCTAGTGTTCCTTATACAAAATTGCTAAGAAGTGTTGACTTTTTAAAATGGTAAAAGCATATAACTAAATCCGGCTCCATAATCCGTGCAGATCATGCTGATGCATGGAAATCCCTGAACGGCTAGGCTATAGAAACTTTACATTTGAAAAAATAAAGTCCCTAACTTGTTTTGATTCCCCAAGGCAATTCTGCAGCAAACCGCCACTTAATGCATCAGCAAAACACCACTTACCAATTATTTCTCTTTCAAAGACCCAGTAGCATATCCCAAGCTGTTGTTTGAGGCTAGCCTGCGACGTCGCTGATCATGGTAAAATCAGTTAGGCTTTGAGGTGGATCTTTTCTTTTTGTAGGTTTTTACCTCATCTGTTTTTTCTTAACAAACCAACCAATACCGTTCTGGCCAATTCTTTTTAGCTCCCCCCTCGTCCTGCCTTTTTTCCCCCCTGTAACATACGGTGCTTTTATATATAAAAGGAGTTTTGCCCTTGCCATCAAAAAAGCCATAATGCATATACATGAATTCTTGTCTTCCTGTTCTGTAGAAAATCCTGCCCGCTCCATCCCAAACTTTACATGCATTCGCATGGCCCACAGTGTCCTGGAAAATGGCATCCATAGTACTTCCAGATTTGTCATCCCCTGATACTAAAGCTGAACCAGCAATCCCAAATAGTCTAATGCTTTATTTTAGTACCGCCTTTCTACTTGCCTCTCCAGAAAGACTGTCTAGTCCTAAAAAAAACACCTGTCAATTCTGGATACTTAAGCTTCAGAGATGAGTATATTGACATTTAAAAGCAGATTTTAAAAAGAAAAATGTGTTCAGAAACTCAGCTGTGTGACATGCATAATATCCACCTAAATTCCCAAGGAGAAATCAGCATCGCTTGAGTAGATGATCCATTTCAATCCTCCCTGCGAAGCAAACCGATTCACATCTCTTAAGAGGATTCATCCTGGAGAACTGGTCCCTTTCTCAGTGCTGGGAAGTGCAAGATACCCACGTCTCCATCCAGACTCGGTGACAACCACTGAAAAGGGACATTCCAACTGCAGGCAAAAAGCAGCAGGTGGGAAAGACATGTCGCTTAATGTAGAACCCTGCAGAGAGGGCAGGAGAGAGACGCCTTCCCAGCTGAAGCTGCCTCCTAGAGAACCTCATTTATCAGGCATGAATGACTGTTCATGCTTTTACCTAATAATGACTGTTAGCTTTTACCTAATAAATATTTATTAGCTGCTAAATATGTTTTAATAGCTCATATAAAATATTAGCTAATTTTCATCATAAAGTAAGAAAGTTATAACCACATACACTGTGATGCATAGCCTTTAACTTGGTTAATTCATATGTTGAAGGCCCTGAATCATGTAGATTTCCAAAGATAAACTGATAAAATACAGGTACTTTACTTCATACATGAGCATAACAAAGCAGTAACTGATTTGCTGGTGTTGCAGTAGGAGCTAGAAATTTCTTACCTTATGCTGAATTATTGACATAACAGCCGTATCGGTTTGTGTGTTTTCACATCAGTTTTTCCACCCAAATAGTCAGCTCCAACCTGCCACTCTGTCCAGCTTCTCCTAGTGAAAGCGGTCCTCTGCTTTCACAAGAGCACCTCCACCTCCCTGGATCATCTTTCTGGAGTCCCACAAATAAATCCACCATTACCTTCACCCTCATCTCTCACAATGTTATTTGCAACACTGCCATGCTTTCCTAACAAAGCCCCGGTTTGGAGGAGGTGAGAGGCTCAGGGACTGGTGAGACGATGCAACTCCTTCACCTCCCGGCCCCTCTGCTGGGAGTGATGGTGCCGGGTACCCGCTCACTCGCCATCAGTGCTTCACTTGGCTCTTGGGCACAGTACAGCGAGGAACTGACTGTAGTCGCATCCTCCACATAATGAAAGAAAACCAAAAACCAACAAAAACAAAAGTAGAAGCAATCAGAAGTTGCAGCAAGTGGGTTTTCTTGAGGGATTTTCCTCCTTTCCAGGGAAAGCTGCCTCTCTCCCGTCCGATGCTGCAGCCACTTGCAAAGCATGCATGATTTTCTAGAATGGTTGCGAGCAGACACAGGATGATTTTTAGCATGTAAAGTCACACTGTGGCTCTTCTCTCCTCTCCCTGTGTCTCTCCATATGACCTTTTCTACATTCTCCGCACCCACAAGAGATAGGCAGCAGCAGTGCAGCATTACTCCATCCTCCTCTACCAAATTTTCAGCAGAGAAAAGCTTGACATTTTTCATTAGTTGAGGGCAGATCCCTCCACATCAGAAATACAAACACCCAAATAAACTCTGTTAACAACAGTTTCAGCTGAGAGGTAAAAAATGAACAGAAGTTGGTACTCAGCTACCTTTTCCTCCACAGAAAGTGCTGAGATACCACTACTGGAGTTCTGGGCTACTTCATCCCTAACTTGTGCTAATTATACTAGAAATTCAGCATATTTTCTGTGCAGCAATCCAGACCTTTATCAGAGAATTAAAAAGTAATTTTAAATTCATGAAACATGAACAAAAATACTTGGATTTGACATCTGTGGTGTTTCCAAGACTGCCCGGAATTACAAACACACTGAGGAGAGTATGAAAGGGCAGATCCATGGATGTTTTCAAAATTAGGCTCCTTACCAAAATACATATTTACTTGTTTGACCATGACGCTGTCAAAAGAGACACACTGTCCTTTTGGAAAACTTCATCCATTTCACAACTTTCCCAAAAATACACTTTCTTATGCTTTTGTGAACACCTCAGCATACAAACACAAGCATCAAAAATACAAGAAAACAAACTAAGAGTCACAAATTGCCAGAGTTTCTTAATCATGAGCTGCTTCTTCCAGCATCAGAAAAAATAAATCCTGCTCTGACTGGTATCCCAGCGTATTATTTTAAATAAGTTGGAGGGCTGAAAGAAAGTCCCCCTTCATCTCCCAAACCCCAAGAGAAAATGAAGGAGTTATTTCCAGAGCGTGTACTCAATGACCATCCAGTGAAGCCTATTCATTTTGGTCAGGCTTCACAAGCCCTGCACCACACCTAATGAACACACTGCCTTCTTCTGATCCCTCTTACTCTGCCAGCAGGAGAGGATTAAAAATAATTATGGAAAAAGAAAACAAAATACCCCTAAAAAATTCTTATTGGAATACTTCTCCCTTTAATTTCCTTGGTGTTTGTTCCTTCTCCCTTGGAAGAAGCTGTCACCTCATGCAAGAGGTCAGCCGTAACAGTTTCAGCTTCTACTTGCATTGTAAGGAAAAAAAAAAAACCTCAAGAATTTTGAAAATGGAGCTGTGCAGGGTTTCTGCTGCACGGTGGGGACTTGGCACACCCCAGCCATCCTCTTCTGAGGGTTCAGGTTAACTAGGGGGAACCTGGGAAAGCCTGGAGACAACCATGGCTGTCATGGCCTACACCGCTTAGTCCTCTGCTCATGGGAGACATGTTATTGGAGCACCTAGCTCTCCAGACCCTCTAAGAGTAAAAATCATGAGGTACAAAAGCTGTTTCTCAGATATTCATGCTTCCCCACTACTGAGCAGTTTCTCTGCTTCAAAACGCACGTCTTCCAACAGGGTCTCCGCACAGCACAGGCTTTGTCGCCCCAGTTAGGTGCGACTGAGAAAAGATAAAAGGCTAAACTAGGTGCTCTGAAATAGCCAAGCAGCTGCAAGCCAGGAAATACAGAGTTCACGCTCTACCAGTACCTTCACTCTCACCCCGTTCCTTTGCCCTGACGGGAGTATCAGCACTGCTCAGAGCATACTCTCAACTCTGGAAACATTTCGTGTTATTGACCACAAATGAAGTGATACAGATGTGCTTTTCCATAAGCTGGAGAAGGCTCTGTGGCCAGGAAAAGGGGAGGTTTCCAGTCGCACCGTCAGCCCAGTGGAACGTGGGGCTGTGTGAAGGGAGCTCATGGTGGGGAAGGAGCCTCCTGCAAACCCTGCACCTGGAGACTGCCCACCTTCCCTCCTGCTGCAGCTCCACCTGCCTCAGGCTTTTACAGCCGTCGCTTAAAATGCACTCAGTGAAATTCCTGGTGCATTTTATCAGACCTGTGTGAGTCAAGTTTAATCAAGATGATTTTCTCAGAGTCTTCCCACGCCTTGCTCTTGCCTTTCCTAACCAGAAAGGGGATGTGGCAGTTGACACATAACAGCTAAAGCTCCACTTCCCATACAGTGAGGCTCAGCAATTAGAAGATTACTCTCGGCTTTCCCCTCCACCATTCTTAAGTCTCTCGTCCCTGCTGTCTTTATAGATTCAGGCTTCCCAGTCCAACCTCCTTTCCCCTGATGCCATCTGTTGCAGCAGACCCGTCCACAGGGGCCTGGGAGAAGGTCCCTCTGCCTTGAAGAAAGCCAGGGCTTACAGCTCTCTGACTGCTCCGGGAGCAAGCCTCTAGCAATCCAAAAACTAAGCCCAAGACTATTTTCTCCTGAATAGAAGCCCATTAAGAAAAGGCTTTGTACCAGAGAACGATTCTTAAAACTTTAGTCGCAGTCCCACAGTAAAGCCCAGGACTAGTAATTTCTTGTGGTCTTCATTTGTCTTATTCTTTCACATTAAACCTCTTCCCCACACATGCTTGCCCTCCATCACTACACCCAAAACCCAGCAAGGTATTTTTGTGTTTTTTTCTGTGGCTGAGACACCCACAGTTTTTGTTTAAAATAAAATAAACTAAACTGGTATTATTAGAAGGGAGGTATAAATAGAGCTCAGAGATGACTCCCATAGTCTGCTCCTCAAACGTGCTTCTCCCAAGCAGCACATCAAGGCTATTTCAAGCAGCACCTCCCATTTTTCACTCCTGAGTATCTCAAAGTGTGTCAAGCTTAAGGAGCCAAAGAAAGAAATGGTTACTTAAGGGCAAGCGTAAATACCTCGGAAGGGGCGGGAGGGAGAAAGGGCTGTGCTAACAGGTTGCTGGCCATGCAGGGCATGGAGAAGCGAGTACCCAGACGGCAGCTGCCGAGCCACCGATAATCCTGCCGGGCGTGCAGGAGCCCACCCTTCCTCTTCTCCCCACCCAGCATCAGCACCAGCACCTCCAGGGAGAAACCGCTGCCCTCCCCGCGCCGCCTGCCTGGAGAACCTACGCCTGTCCTCTTGGGGTAGCCAATACTCAACATTTTCCCCTCCGGTATCCATGGAAAGAGATTTAGCACTCCGAAGTTTCATTAGCCAACAGTGCTAAGTATTCCACCAACTTGTGGAAAGAGTAAAAGCACCGAGGTTAACGTATTTGGGTATGGCTCTGCTGAAGGGTTTGGGATATTTTGTTTCAGTATAGCATAAGGAAAGCAGCTGTCACCTTGATTACAGTGCCCTCAGTAACCTGATAGTTCTCCAACTAATCCGAACTTCAGCCGGCTCCCCCTCCGTTTGAGCCAGCACAGTTACTGATCGCTTAAACAGTCAAATGGTGATTTGCACACTAATAAGTTTTGAAGTGATGCTGTAGGTCAGAGGAGGAGCACCGGCTTCATCAGCACCTTGCACCCACCGTTCCCATCCTTCCCCAGGCCGCGAGGAGAATACAAAGGCTTCCAAGAAAACCTGAAGAGCAGAGAGGAATGCCGAGCTGCAAAGTTTGGCTCCACACACTCACTTTCTGAAAACCAAAGGGGATGAGGGATGCGGTGCTCAAATCATCCACGTCTGCTGAAACGCTTCGTTCGCGTGCTCCAGCGCTGTGAAACAGACCCAGCTGACGAGTCAAAGATGGAGCTAGTACCCCTGATAGAGGGACTCTTTTCCACCCCAGACCAGTCACCTCCAGGTTTTTCCCTAACTGACGGTCTGGCCAGGATGTGCCAGCAGACCAGCATCCCCTCCCCGCCAAGAGCTCTGCCAGTACTTCGGTCACTCCCAGCCATCCCCTCCCCGCTCCCCCCTTCCCACCGCCGTGAGCTGAGCGAGCAGAAGGATTCCGGAGGGTGGGCAAAGGACCAGCACAGGCCCACATTTTCATCTACCTTTTCTTCTGCTCTTGGATCTTGTAC
Source organism: Anarhynchus alexandrinus (assembly GCA_008711295.1). Lineage (NCBI taxonomy): Eukaryota > Metazoa > Chordata > Aves > Charadriiformes > Charadriidae > Anarhynchus > Anarhynchus alexandrinus. The sequence continues at coordinate 542,231 of VUYV01000361.1, read as the reverse complement.
TTGCAACATGAGACTGAAGAGCGGTGCCAATGCTAACAGCTACCTGGCTCGCCTGACAGCACAAAAGCAGCAGGGAAGGGGAAAAAAAGGAAAAAAAAAAAAATCAGCCTAATGAGGTTGGAAGCACAAGAGATGGGAGAAAAGAGCAGCAAATAAAGAACTTAAGATCCAAATTACAATTAAGTGCACTATAGTTACTATGTACTGCACAGTATTGCTCAGAAATACCATTAGCACGAGTCATAAAAACCCACGCTTAACAAAAAGCAACATTTCTGGTAGGAAAACGGTAGTCTTACACCACCACTGTGGTGATAATGGCATGAGAAAATGTACAAGTGACAGGTTAGACAGAATTTAAAAGCCTTCAGTTCAGGTTGCTTTGTTTGTTTTTGTCTTCTGATAAAAACAGCCTACACCTACACAGACAGTAACACGGAGCACTACCCATCCCTGCAGCACGCTCTATCGTACCGCTGCTGAAAAACAGACGGCTTTTTTCCCCATTTTCTTTTGAAGACAAAAGCCCGTTAAGACATAATATCGTTACATCTGCTTTGATTTATCCAAAGGAAAATCAAAGCAATTAGGCTATATGCTTTAACTGATAAATTTACATAGCTCTGTGGACAATGTTTTCTAATGTAATGATTTACTTCCCCGGAAAAGAAAGCAAACTTATTTATAAGCTGCTTCACATTTTTGAGATACTCACTGAAATTGGAGTTCAGTGTAACACGAAGTCTTTACTCGTACACTTAGAGCCAGCACTGCACTTCAGGCTTTGCAATTAGTCACAAAAAGACCCAGCGAATAAAAAAAAAAAAAAAGTCTTAAGGAAAGCTAATTGACAACTGCAAAGCGCAGGAGAAGGGGCCGCCTCTGCTTAATCGAAGGTCATTTCTGTTAAGCTGCATGCTATATTTACCACCTGGCTTGTAATGGCTGCTTTTATTCAAATGCTCTGCAGTAAAATATATGCACATGTAGGGGATGAAGGCTTTATCATTGAAACCTTCTGCAAGAAATTAGGGGAATGAGGAAGGCTCGCACGCTTCCGCAGCAAAATTAGGTCAGGACGCCTTTGAACGGCTCCATTTGAAGGCTGTGCCAGACTTCAGATCAAATACTTTTTAGTGCATTAGACCCAACGGCTTAAGAGATGAACCTCTATACTGCTGATAATTATTACTAGTACTGTGCATTGCTGCCTCCCTCTCCACCTGTGGATAATTATAAATAGCCTACATTTTCCAGTCCCTGACATATGCCACTCGGTTAACAGCCCTTCCAAAAACCATCCTTTTTAACCAAGGGTCACACATTTCAAATAGGACGACCAGGTAACTCCGCACAGATTGGGAAATTATGACTTGCCCCACACATACTCTTAACTAAACGCTCCCTGAATATACACGTATGGCTAAATGACATTAGCACCACGGTAATTAATCATGTGAAGCTGGAAAGTGCCCAGCTGGCGATTCAAAATGCAGTCCTGTCTCTGCCCTCTGGTGCCTATGTACATCCCTGAACCGTGCAGCCAGGCAGCATCACTGCCACCGGCTCCGTCACCTCCTGCCCTGCTGGAGCACGGTCAGTCCCAAGGCTGATGCTCTCCTCCATGCCACCTCCTGCTCTTAATGGGCTTCAGGGATATCCCCAAATAAAGCACACTCCAGCAGCCAAGCTGGGAGGGCAAAGGCCAAAGAAGTGTCCCCAGATATATAAAGCAGTTAATTATACACCTCTTCCCCACACAGGTTGACTGCTCACACCTCGAGGAATGGCCAATAAAGCCCACCAGCCCCCACATCCCGTCACGTTTGTGTAAAATTTCATAAATAAATTAATCTGTAAAGTAACTACAACTATGCCCAAACCCCAAAACTGAATGCTTTAAGGAGCAAGAGGGTGTTACATAGCCAAAATAATAACTCTGGGTCCTTCTGTGGAACTTAACACTGTAACAAGACTGCCAGTAAGAAAATTGAGGCATTCAGAATTTTAAGTCTTTAAAAACTCAGACTTTTTTTTTTTTTTTTTTTTTTAAGCTCTTAAAATTCACAGCTGAGTTCACTCCAGCAAACTTGGCTGTTGGCAGGGTTGTTAAGATACACAGAAACATCCACCTCCAGTTTCCTACCACTCCTTGTTTTGCTCTCCCGTTAGGTGACACTAGTAATTGTACAGCTGCTACAGCTCGCTGCCAGAGACTGCGCTAAGGAGGTTTTCCAATTAGGTTAGCTGAATTAAATAACGAGAGAGAGAGAGAGAGATTAGCCTTTTCTGTGCATCTCTAGGAAGCCACAGAGAAATTCCAAAAAATACTCTTGCTAATCCTCCCTTAGGACCCCTTCATCTCTGATCACAAATACAGAAATGCCATGTGAGCTCCTCTACTACACAGGAACCGTGCCAGCTCTGACTGTTTGTACAGCCACAGTCTTCATGACAAGGGATCCTACCAAACTTTTTTGAGACTGACAGCGTCTGCCAGAAGAAGTTTTCTCTTCAATCTTCCTCAGGTTCCTCAGGTCAAACACCTTTACACATTTAAACCAGTGGAGGTAAGATCCTCAGATGTTATGTGAAACAGCAAGAAGTAACATGGTGAAAAACTATCACAGAGACTCCTATCCGTATGTTATAGAAGCACCACAATTTTTCCCAAACTAAGATTTTTTCTGTCATAACACGAAGCTGCCTAATTCTTCCAGTGCATATAGAGAAGGTCAGAAAAAACAAAAAATAAAGTGATAGGCACATGTTATCTGGCTTTTGGTATATGACAACTTATGCCACCAGGCAGAAGACCAGTTACAGGTGTCCACCAGAAGAGACTTAAATTAAGATACCAACTCACCAGCTCTTGGTTAAGTGGGAGAGATATGGTTAAGAAAGCAGCTTTAGTGAAAGCACAAACCCCCAAACCAGCCAAGGGTAGAATAAGCTTTTCAGGATTTGAATCGCAGTAAGAACAGGAACAAAAGGAAAGAAAGGTCATTTCCCCTTTCCAATGCCCTACAGTTACAAAACAGACAAGAAATGGCACTTTCAGCACAGCAATACTATGAGGAGTACTGTCTCAAACCATTTTAGACCCAACGCTCTTGTGTTACCAGGCGCTCAGACATCCCCTCCACCCGGTGAGCCCCAGCGCGGTGGCACGGGCACACCTCTGCCTCCCCACCCCCGGCAGAAAGGCTATTTATTACTGAGCCTGAGCCTCATCGGAGGCACTGAGATCCCCCCCTTGCAGAACACAGCCCCGCTCTTCAGCTGGGCATGGCTGCTTGGGCTAAGTGCCACCAGGGAGAAAAGCATTTCTGATACCCAACGCGACTGGAGACACAGCCGGTCATACTCAGCTTTAACATCCCGTCTCCTCCCATAACTATTGTACCAGCGCACTTTAAGTAGGTAAGTCTGTTTTTAATAGGTGGCCATGGTACATGCTTTCCTCACCCCCAAAAACCCTGCACAGCCAGGCCATTAAGCTGCAACGAGGTTTCCAATCGTTATTCAATTTGTTGGAGATATGGCTGTCAAATGGTAACAATATACTGTTTTTATAGTCAGTTTTCAGAGTTGCGGCTTCTTCGGTGCCCTCACGTCATCCCTCTCCTCTGCAGCCCCAGGGATGCTCTATGCTGTTCTGCAGGGAGGACCACAGCTCCTACCAGAAGAGCAGATGCTATCTCATGGTTTGCCACAGGGCTCCCTCACCCACCTCCTGCTCACTGCCAAACTCTCTGGAAACTTCTGGAGGCCTCTGCCACATTTTCATGCAGCAGACAGACGTGTCCACCAAAGCTATTTGGTCAAAAGACAAATTCAATCGGCCCAAGTTTCAACATGGATAGACAATTTCAGCTGAGCCAGGAGTCCCTACGGGCCACAACAGTTCTGGTGTCATCTCCCAGCCCGGCCAGGTCAGGTACAGACCTCTGCTAACCATTATTCCCAGTTTTTCTCTTTAGAACATTATTTTTCCGACTCATTCACATTTCACAGTGACAAACATGGGGCTTTGAGGGCAGAGGGAAAGCTGTGCTGGACAATCAAACCAAAAGCAGCTGTGGGAGCTATGGAGGATCAAACCATGCTTATGGAGGAAAACTTATGAAATTGCTCTATTAAATCTCAAGTGGAGAAACAAGAGGAAAAAAATTTGTAAAGACCACCTTCTGTTTTAAAGGCTTTTTTTTTCTAGTAAGTAAGGTCAGAGAAGCTGCTCTTCCTATCCTAATTCAGGCCAGGAGAATTAAGACAATTTTGAGAGCAATTTTGTTCTGTTTATTTAACTGGGAGTCCTCCTCACGTTCTGCGGGGCACTTCTTTTCCTGACCCTTGAAAGACGCACTACCTTTCATAAAAGGTACACACACAAAAGTATCTAAAATAAAAATATATGTAAAGTAGAGATCTATGTAGAATAAAGATCTCTATAAAATACACACACACACACACACAAAGTTTCAAAGACCTTCCAGGCTAGAAGTCCAAGTGCTGCAGAGAGCTCAGTGCTGAATGCTCTGTGGAACACAGTCTCTAGGAATACGTAATTTCAAATGTACTCCAAGAAGTTTCGTTTCATGACATTTTAGACGTTAACATTCAAAAAAATTCAGCCTTCACAGATGAGAAACAATCAAAGAGCACATGACTGGAAAAATTCTAAGCAACTCCACCAAAGACAAGAATTTAGAAGATATTCATGGCATTTGAGTAACTTTTCCTATCTACCTCCAGGAGTAGTCATCTCTCTTGTTCTACCATGGAGAAAGGGATTTGCGAGTTCCACATGCTACAGATGCTTAAGTCCCTAATGATCCTAAAGCATTAATCTTCTAACATTGTATGCTGCCACAGCAGTTCTTGAGAACTTCTCACCTTCTTACAATGAGAGTTACGCAAGCCAGTTACTAACATAACCAAATCTCACACACCCTGTTCACGGATGCTCCTTCTCCTTGCTGCACGCACACTTCCATTCGCTGTGCTCGCACTGCCACCAGTGGTAAGTACTGAGTGCCCCTGAGCTCCTGCCTGGGAGGAGACGCAGTCCCACAGCCAGGACAGAACCTGGATGTTCTGCAACCCTCCTTCCACAGAAAACTCAGAATCTTGCTTCTCAGCAACGTTATTTTATGCACATCCTTGCTGCAGGAATTATATGCTATTATTATTTATAGGGCTAAGCAATACCTATTTTTATTTATGCAATGTCACAAATTTATATTCAACGGAAGCTCGATTTTCGGATGTCCCAATGACGGTGCATTTCCATTACTTTGAATTAGTTTCACCTTTCCGCTTTGCTTCCCTTGCAGGTTTCCACTTTAAATAATAAGAGCACCATCAATGTCACACCTCTGCGCCTGCATATTTGCACGGGGAACTGCACAACACTTGAAAGGGATTCGAAAGAAAAGGCTTTGTGGAGGCTTTCACCTGGTAATCAGTTTAAGTGACGCACTGATTCTGGCATCTCCACATCCAGAGCGAGGATGGATAAACAACGGAGCAAAGGAAGAGTCTGTCTCCTGGATATGCCTCCTCTCCGCAGCCTGGGAGATCCGCCATGTATGCCAACCCATTATCCGCCTTCCCCTGCAGATCCCAGTCCAAAAAGCAAACAAGACTCAGCTCTCAAAGCCAAAAGAGATCGAGCGCATTGGGCTTGGGTGGTCACAGCTGCGCCCTCCAGCTGCTGCGTCCAGCCAGCTGTTCCTGCGGGTACTGCAGAGCCACCACAGCTGGAATTAACACAGCTCAGCCCCGAGAAAGAGGAAACCTTACTTCTGTTTGTACAACTAATGGAGGCACATGAGCAGACGTACCTAAGAGGGTCCTGGGGAAGGCAGAAGAGATGGAAGACCCAGTTCGGTTATTCATTCATGTGGCAGCATGCACATAACATTTTTTCTTCTTTCAAAACATCCTTCGTCTTGATGCCACACCAATCATGCACCCAACTGCTCCTCAAGAAGCACTTCACATCCCAGCCTGTATTGCTTTAGCAGCACTGTTTTCTACAGCTCTGTGAGACCATTACACTTACACTTCTGCAATACACTTCAAAAAATAAGGATAGGCCACTTCACACCGATCTGAAAGGTGACAAGCGACCTCCATTAGTGTGGAAGCACCTCTAGAGAAAATTATGCTTTATTATGGTTAATCAAGCAGGAACAACACATCTCTGACAACATAATATTTAAATACAGACAGTACATTCTGGTTGTTAATCATAATGCTGGTCTCTGAACATTTTGATTCAGTTCCTGCATATACCACAGGCTCTTTGACCTTCTGCAAGTCCCTTTGTCTCCTCACCTTTAATAAGAGTACAAAGTATGTATTTATCTTCACGCTCACAACTCAAACACAGCCAAACAGGTTTTTATTTGAACTTTCCCAAATCAATTCACCTTTGGAACAAAACAATTTAGCTTAGAAGGGAGATTTCTGAAGAAGTTGTTTATACATAAACTAAAAATAGTGATTTCAGATGGAGCGTCCAGCTCAGGCGTTAGTTAAGCTTATGTGACACGTAATAGCCTATCTACAGCCAAGGCCAAGTTCTGCAGATTCATCACCACCCTATTAGTCATTATTTCACTTTAAATGAACCCCCTACTTGAGACATCAACAAAAATCATCCGTGCACTGCAAAAGTACTTGTTGCAAACTGTTGTTAAACGCTCCTACTGCAATCAGTTTTCCAATACTTTTGAGGATTACACGTATTTTGTCTTTCTGCCTAAATATCTAGTATGCTTTTGAAAGCATCCCTGAGGGCTGAGCTAATCAAGAAAACAACATACATACAGAGAACTGTCATTATTACAGGGTCAAACACTAATGCAGTCTTTACTCGAGAGATTGCAAATTATACTTCAATGTGAGCAAGAGAAATCTTGTTCCCAAATCACTGAATAGTGCCATGTAACCTATGAATAAATTAATAGTCCCCAAAAGATTATAGATAGCAGTTTATTATCGTCTTGTAAGCGTGAACCAAAGATAACCAAACAACAAGCTGTTCGCAGAACAGCCTAAAGGAATTCTCTCATCCTTGCTACAACACGGGGAGCAAAGCAACTTGAACGTGGACCAAATTGCTTGCTCGCGACTCGTGCATCCTCTCTCACATGCGGCAGCACAGAGGGCATCTTTATGACTTACATTCAAGTAGGGTCTTACACGGGGCCTCAAATAAGCTTGCCGGTCTCAAACACAACATTTCTGTTAAAAATCATAGTCAGTCAAAACGCATGAGAAGACAAAAGAGTACTTTTCCGTAACTAGACAACAGCCCTTTGTTCAGCTGCTGAGCCTCACTAAAGCCTGTAATTCTTTGCCATAAGGAAAATGTTTAAACTGGTCAATGGCAAAAGTCAATTTGGTGAGATAATGTAATTAATAAATGCCATCCATTTGCCTCTGCTTGACGTTTTATAAAGACAATTGGCCATGAAGAGCAGGGCAAACAGAGAGCTCTGCAAACGACCGGCTGCTCCACGGGGAGCTCCGCTGCTGCAGGGAGGAACAAGCCCTCCTCCAGGCTCAGGATTCCCTGCCAAGACGCCATGATCCCCACCAAGGACGGCAGGTAGCTCTCCGCCATCCCCTCTGGAGGCTTTAGATCATAGCTGTGTGTTTGAAGTGGGGCTTTTCATAACTCGCACCTCTGCTAGCCAAGAAATTAGGCTTTGACCTCTGCTAGTCAAGAAATTAGGCCTTGATCTGGTCATCCTGAGATTACATTTAAGATTAGGACCACAGAGTCTTAGATCCATCAAAACTTCAAACAAACCCAAGGCTTACAGCTCATTCTCCACAGTCCACCATCTTCATCCCATCAGCTGCAGCGATTGCCTCAAACCTACCACAGAGGTATCATCTGCCCAAGAACCACAATCCCAGTACCCGACTTCAAACCCCGAGATATTGTCCCGACTTGTTCCTAAAGACGAGGCTCTCATCTACTTCCTCGATAAGGATCTAGAAAAAAATGCAGAGAAAACATCTCTGCACTTTAGGCCTGAATATTAAGTCAGTTCCAATGCAGACCTCGGGGCTAAGATATTAAAAAGAGAAACTGCTTCAGTGTTTGATCTCGGGTCAAGAATCATCTGTTCTTTAATTTTTAAAAGATAAGCAAACCTGGGAGGGAAACCTATTCCCAGAAAGTGGCTCCTGAGAACATCCAGATAAGGGGCAGCTTCATTGCAGCACCAGAATTGTAATACCCAAAGCTGATGGCAAAACCCAGAGCTCCCCTGAATTTCCAGTGCAGGCAGCTGTTGGATGGGAGCACCCAGATGTTCAGCCAGAGCAAGGGGAGCAGCCACGGCAGATGCTGCTGGCTGATTCCAGGCGCTGCCAAGCCACAAAAAGCAATGGACGGATATTTATTAATTCTACAGTGAGAAGGAAAAGCTCACGTGAGTTGGGGAAGGGTGGAAATAAATCAAGACTAGAAAAATTCCTACCTTTCTTTGGAACTTACTTGGCAATGCAGATTTAACATGCTTAAGAGAGACACACACGACATATAAATCTGAAACGCCACCTATCTCTTCAGCCCTTCGTCTCTCTTCTCCTCTAATTACTATCTCCAAAGTCTAGCTGCATTTTTCAAAAAAAAACAACATTCCTCCTCTCCAACACACTATTAATTTTCCAAATTCCAAAAGCAAAGTAACCATTAGAAACAAATGTAGGAAAATTATAGCATCGTGCCTCTGAAATACTAAATATTTCTGAAAAACATACCAAATATTATCACTGTATCATCTTTCAGTAACATTTATGCCAACAAATCAGTGCTCAGACGCTTACAGAAGAAACAGAAAGACCACCCAGTTGATGTTGATGCCCCAGTGCTCTATTTTACCGAAAGCCTAAAAACCAACCCCACACACACATTGCTGACGTGAAGCGAAGTCTCCAGACTCCAGAAACCTCACCGAGGAAGAGGAGAGCCACCACTAACCTTCCATTAGGAAAGCGGCAGTGGAACGCTGGCGGCGTGCAGCACAACCTGCCAGCCGGCAAAGCTTCCCGACGCGCGCTTGGGCTTGCAGAGAGGATGAGACCATCGCGCCAGCTCTGGAAAACCACTCGTCCCACTGCTGCGAAGCAGGACGAAACGGAAAGGTTTATCAGCCTCTTCCGAATGGGAGCTGACAAGTACAGCTGGATACTTTGCGTTGCTCTCTGGTGCTATTAAAATCAGCGAGAGCTGACTCTCACTATCATCAGGACCGGACCCAACCTTTTAGAAGGCACATCAGGCCTCTCACTCACAGAGTTTGCCTTTTCTTTCCAGCGGTTTCATGCACTCCCTTTCCCTCTCCTAAAAGCACACCAGGAAACCTTGAAGGCACCGAAAAAGCACATTTTTTGCCATCCAGCCAAGCCTGGGTGAACCCCCCCTGCACATCCTTCCAGGCCCACCGGGATTACTGGACCCCACTCTAACCTGGCATCTCACCGTGCGCTGCGCTGATGGCAGCAAACCACCCCACAAGCCCTGTCTGTGATCCACCAGCTTTGATGTGGGCGACGCTTGCCACCACGCACAGGTTGGCATGAACAGGTCGGGCTCCCCCTCACCCTCTTTGCCCCCGCCGTGTCCCCAAATGGCTGCTCCCCCAGGGGAGCTGGCACGGCGGAACGCATTTGCCGCACGACAGCCCGCGTCGGGGCACACAAAGTGCGCACCCAGCACAGCCACACTGCTCCCAGGTTCCCAGGCAGGTCCCAGTTCCAGGAGATTTTTAACACGGCTCTGACATTACTTGGCCCACCCCAATGAAGAGGTTTGTTGATTACGTGAAGCGAACACAGGGAACTAACTGCTTTAGGAAACAGAATCTCCTGCTGCCTTCCCCTCCCCTGCTCAAAAAAACAACTCCTGGATAATTTACTTCATCAGAAACGAGAATTTTACCTTACAGCTTTGCCTAGATAATAATAACAGCAGAATCAAACAAAGGGGAAGAAATTTAGAGCTAAAACCACTTGACAGTGCTCCAGAGAGCCAGCAGGTTTTTTTAAGCACGCACATAAAATTCCTCTTATGACCAGGACAGCCTTCTGCAGAGACAACAGATTTGGCATCTATCTTTCCCAGAGACCAGTCGACAGAATCCTACCTTAAGGGACCACGTAGCTGCTGCATAGTGAAANAAAAAAAAAAAAAAAAAAAGAAAAAAGGAGGGGGAAAAAAAAAGAAAAGGAAAAAATCCACCCTGCCTTTACTTTTCCAGTCTCTCCACAACTTTCTGGCAGCAGCGAGGGCGCTGCAGCAGGGCCAGGCAGGCTCCCCCCCGCCTCACTCTCCCCCTGCCCCCCAAACCCCGCTGCCCCGGTACGCCCCAACAACCCGCCTCTCACGGCCCCAGCGCCTTCGTCCTAAGGCAAAAAAACATAAAACTTAATACTTTACTAATTACTGTGGCAGTTTAATAGTTACTGCACCATCAGAGAGCTTCGTAATAACAGCATTTCTATAAAATTAAAGTATATTGTAGCTCATTAGCCAGGGTGTTTCTGCAGTGCAGTTATACTTAGCGGAAACAGGAGTCGGTGTTCTACGCAGCCCTTTTTTAATTAGTCCTTAAGAAAAGCGTTTTGCAATTGTATCCTTAGAAATCCCTAATGATGAGCCAGATTTTACGAAGGCTTCGCCTGGGCTAATTTACGCAACAGCTAGACAACTTCAAAAGTTAACCCAAGCTAGTGACATTATTTAGTTCAGCGGAGCAGCTCATTTTAATTGGATTAAATTGTCAGGGTTTTTTAATTTCACACTGAAACCTCAATTTATTATTTCCTAATATTTGCCCAAACGCTGCAGCCGTGTCATTTGCCTGCCCCCTTCCCTCAAGACAATCCCAGATCCTCCGACGGAAAAGACCAAGACCTTCTGGCCGGCCCTCACCAGCTCCGCGCCGCGGAGTGGGAGCGCTTCGCCGGAGAGTGGCTCTTCCAGAGGTACAAATCCCGGCAACCGAGTTAATTGCATTAAGCGGAGGTCCCCGGTTGGCAAATACACTTGTGGGGCGGGAAGAAAAAAAGTGTAAACAGCGGCATTACCCCGAGCATCCCGCAGCAGCCCCGCAGGGGAAGGGCTGCCGGGGCCGGCGCCAGGCGCGGGGCTCGGCGGAGCCGCCACCGGGACCGGCGCGCAGCGCTGCGCACCCGCGCAAGGAGAGGCGCAGCAGCGCGGCGCACCCGCAGGTTTTTGGGGCGTCCTGAGACGCGCAGCCAAAGCTAGTTACAGCTTTTTTATTATTTTTTTTTTCTCTCTCTCTCTTTTTAGCAACCGGCCGGGGAGAGCTGATCACCGCCCGCGGAGCCCGGGGGGGAGGCGGCGTTTACCGCGGGCGGCCGCTCGGAGACGGTGCGGGCGCGGCGGCGGGGCCGGGACGGGCACAAAGCCCCGCGGGACGCAGCGGCCCCGGGGGCTCCCGGACACAACCCCACGGCCGCCGGGCAGCACACACCCCCCGCATCGCTCCGGCAGGGAAAGA
>VUYV01000361.1:481366-530282 GCA_008711295.1 Anarhynchus alexandrinus | reverse complement strand
GGGGGGGGGGGGGGGAGGGGGGGGAGCACGGAGCAGGGCCGCGGGCGCCCTCCGGCCCGCCGCGCTCCTTCCGCTCCTCTCCGCGCTCCGCTCCTCTCCGCGCTCCTTCCGCTCCTCTCCGCGCTCCGCTCCGGCGCTGCCCGGCGGGCCCGGTGCTTTGCGCGGCGCTGGGGCGCCCGGGCTGCGAAAGCTACGAGCTACCGGGCTCCGCCGCCCTCCCTCTCTCCGTCCGTCCGTCCCTCCCTCCCTCCGCCCCGAGTGCGCGGCGGCGGCGGCGCGGCTCCCAGTTAAACCCCGCAGAAATTCCTGCAGGATTACAACACAGATTGGCAGCTCCCCCAGCCAGTGGAAGGAGGCGGCGCGCCGCCGCCGCCGGCTCTCGCCCCTCGCAAATTCAACCAACTTTCAGCCCCCCACACATACACACACCGCCCTCCTCATCCTCCTCCTCCTCCTCCTCCTCCTCCGCCCCGGTATCCCCTCTCTCGTCCTTCCCCCCTCCCCAATGGAAAACATGAGCAGCGCCGCGGGCCGACCGAGCGAGGACCGGCCCCGGTGTAGAAGCGGGGACGTGGAGAGGTTCCCTCTTTTCACGGGAAATTTGGCGGCTGCCGCGTGTTTTTTCGCGCTCCGCCGCTCGATCGCGCATCGCTGCTCCCCGCCGCCCGCCCCCCGTTAGCCGGGGCGGCAGCATCGGCTGTCGGAAAAAAACAGGACGGAGGGGTTAAAAATCACGGGGAGAGGGGGATATCAGCCCATTTTGGATCCCCGCTTGGCTTTCGATTTTTTGGACTTTCCTCCCTCAACAAGAAGACAAGAAACTTTTAGGGGTGAGGGGGTGGCAAGCAAGAGAGGGCTGAGATTTGCACCTAGTTATGTGGATCCGGCAGCTATGTCTTCAAAATAAATATTGCAGGAATTGACAGCCCCAAGAATGCGCGCTCCAGAAGCCAAAACAAGAAGTCTTGCTATGACTAGTCCACGGTATTTCTCAACTGGGGAAAATGGTGGTGTTGCAGAGTTTAGGAGCCTCAGCCCCATCCACTTGCCTATGCCAGCACATTTCCACCGCTGAACGCGTCCATATATTACATCAGTCATTGGACATGGGAAAGGAGCAATAACCAAGAAAGCAAAATATATCTGTCTCGCTTAGAAACTACCACTTGTAATTTAATTCCGAAGGCTGCAGGCAGCGTTTTATAGCCTGAGTCAAGTGGTCACAAGGACTGTAACGGTCTCTTTTGCTTTAGCAAAACCTGTCCCTCTTAGTAGACCCCGGCCCTGGAGAGGGCAAGAAGAGCCCAAGGAGGTTCCCCACAGAAGATGTTTTTCCACAGCTTTTGCCTTGCCTGCACTGTGCTCTGTGGAATGCTTTGGCCGAAGGGTGGTGAGATACTACCCACCTTCGGTTCCCGCTCTGGTTGCCTTCCTATCAAAACAGCAATGCCATGTAAGAACATAAAATAAAGCTAATTTGGCACAAGCAATCTCTCACCCCACTCATCACTTTCCCAGCCTCTCCCAGGCAAACACGCACCCCTGGAGATCCCAGTGCAGTGTGGGTGCAGGGGCTGGCTCTGTGCTGGGCAGCAGCAGGACCCTTGTCCCCAGAGGGGAAGGTGGCCATGTCTGGAGTGCTCACACTGCGCGCGACCCAGTCCCAGGAACGTGATACATCTCAGCAGTTACCACGCTTGCTATTTCTAGATCCACCTTCCGGACATGCCGTGTCATTGATTTTTAGGCCGTATTCCCCACTGAGATCTTAGCAGATTTTCAATGGTCTGCTCCTCGTGGGTGTCACACACACATTGTTTAATATATTCCTTATATTAAACAGATTGTTTAACATAATCCTTCTCCTTCAAAGTATGTTGAAAATACTTAGGTCCTAATTCTGTGTATCCTGTTCCTTGCTAGGCAGCAGGATTGCAATCCAACTAAGCAACAATTTCAGCGCTGTTTGATGTGGGTGAGCGAAGCGCAGTGAAGCAAAGGGAGGAAAACTCCGGTTGGGCCAAATGCGTGGGACCTCACATAGGCACGGGGTCTTACAGGCACCCCTGTCTGCAGGGGTGGGAGAGATAAAGAGGTTGCAACTTGCTCCAAGTCAAAGCGGAAACCAGCGATAGCGTTCCTTATGCTGGCAGGATCCTTAACAGCAGGAAAACAGAATGCCACATTAGAAACAACTAACATAAAAGAGCAAATGTGAAGACAGAGGAGCTGAGTACAGGAAACATCCTAAGGGTTGTCAGACACCAAGGGACAGGTGATTTACTACAGCAGGGTGGTTTTTTTTAGCATTCAGACCTTTCAGGCACGTCTTTAACGAATAAACTATCTCATCTTTTCTTTCATGTTGCAATCCGTGATTATCAGGGATTTACGTACTCGGTAGAATCTATCAAAGACCAAAATATCATCTGCAACCAGCGAAGGGAAGGCCTTCCTCTGGCAAAGACAGCAGCAGCTAATGGGCTCCTCATGGACCACGAGTGTCCATACGGGCAGTGCCCTTGAAGAACTCAGGGCTAAGGCCTGCAAAACCTCCAAATGCCTACACGCATCCTTAACACTGTGCTGGGGCAATCTCTGATGCCAAGCACGAAGATAAGCACATGCACTAATAGTAGGAGGAGCAGGACTCAAAACCAGAAGGCAGACAGATTATTTGTAAAGATAGCAATGAGTGTGAGAAGAAAAGAAAAGAAAAGAAAAGAAAAGAAAAGAAAAGAAAAGAAAAGAAAAGAAAAGAAAAGAAAAGAAAAGAAAAGAAAAGAAAAGAAAAGAAAAGAAAAGAAAAGAAAAGAAAAGAAAAGAAAAATAGCTCTTGTAGGTCACAGAAATAACAAAATATTCTCTTGGGACCCACTTGCTGCCTCCCCGTGCTCCCTCTGGCTGGAAGCACCACGCTGCGGTAGGAGCATTTCCACGCGTGGTCCCATGGAGAATGGCTGTGCTACCTTATCACAGCCAAGTGCTCCGGCACCTGCTGCTCTTGTCACCCTGATTTTATGGGGACAGAGGCGAGTGGAAAACCCAGCACGAAGCTGAAACCAAGTGTTTTTAACCCAAAGGAATTATGTAATAAGAACTGCAATGAGAGGGTAATCAGAGCCAGGCAATGAGGCAGAGTTGCCAAGAGAAAGCTGCATGCCTGGGTGTTTCTGATGCAGACTGTCAGGCAGCGATGGCCGCACTGCCTTTGTGCCACCCCGAGTCCCCACAACCCTTCGATGGGCACCAGCCACCCGTTCACAACCCCGACATCAAGTCAAACCAGGCTGGAGTGGGATTAAGGGACAAACTTCACCAAAGTCCATTTTTTCCCCAAAATGTGTTATATGCCAGAAGGATGCAAGAAGACCTCACGCATAGCATGTGCAAAGTGGTTATCAACTGCAGAAAAGCCCCAACTATAACCCAAATGTCCACCAAATTTGAAAATTCAGCTCTGGGTCTCTCCTAAGGGGAAATAAACCTTCTGGATTTGCAGCCTGTGTTCCCGGCTCTGGCTCATTCACACTATGCAGTCAAAGCAGCGAGTGATTGCACACAAATTCAGACAGTTTTAAAGCTAAGAGTGCTGCAGAGCACAGACAGGGCTTTGCAAGACCCTTTCAGTGGGATGTGCCGCGGATTTACTGGAATTTTAGGGAAGAGTCATAGTTAGAAAGAGACGGAAGCTGTGCAAAAAGCAAGTCTGGAACTCCTGGGGGAAAGATGTCCAGCCTATGGCTGCCAAGGCACCAGTAAGGATAAGTGTGCTTAACAAGTTCCCGAGTGCTTCCCAAGCACTCATTTCTGCATGGCCAAGTCCTCCAGGTGACTTGTGGAACTAGCAGGGCTAAGGAGAGAGATCTATATGGGGAGGAGATCTCCTAATAATGCCATTTCTCCATTAAGGTTTGGCCAATAATAGAAGGCATGATTGAGAACACTTGGCCCAAGGCACCAGCGAACACAGCAAAACCCTGAGCCTCACGCTGCGGTCAAGTGGGTGATGAGGTGGCGTTGGCTGGAGCTGACTTTTGTTGTATAAATGATCGGTGGCTGTATTTGTGCCCAGGATGGGATAGCCTTGGCATCACATTCAAAAGTTGTATGAGGTGGCAAATTTTCCCAAATAACTTATTGAAAGAGGAGCAGAACCTGTGAAAAGGAAGAAAGCAGCTGACATTAAATCTGTTTGAACCCATGCCGGCAGTGATCTGAAATAAACTTGATAAATATGTCGGTAGGACAGTTCAGAGTAAGATTGATTACTATATCCCCAAACTCCCAAATTTTATATTTCTAATTTAAGAACAATAGAACTACCCATCTCTTGGATAAAAATGCCTCGCTGAATATTTGCAAGTGCAGCCGTGTTCATTCCTGTATTATAATCTGAATTCAGGGATGTGGTAGGATGGGACTGGCGCTCATGGGACCATTGAACCACAGGAGAGGTGGCAGCAATTTTTGGTAACATGGCACTGAATGGTGCTTTTCTACATCAGTTCTTAACAGTGTAATTATATGCACATGCATCCTTCTTCAACAGCCTCCTGTTCCGAGGATACCTCTTCCAAGCCTCTCCAAAATACCCTGGGACATCTTTGTTTCTCTTTGATTCAAAGGCCTCTTCTGCTATGCAGCTTCTGAATCGTAGATGTAGGCAGGTTATTTATTTTTTATTCCATCTATCTGTTTATTTTGCTTAGATATGAAATACAAAATATGTCTGCACAGAACTGGGTGCTCTCTGATAGCTGAAACAACGGCATGGCAGGAGCTAAGGGCACCATTAAGCAACCAGTGCCTGTTGTGTCTGCTGTGGCACCGCCGGGGCCGTACAGTTGGACTGCATGTGTTTTGTAAGGTGGTTTATAATGCCGGGCTTTAAATGAATGCAAGAGAAAGTCATGAGCTCAGCCTGCAACTCAGTTGAGCAACAACTGACAACAGAAAACTTGCAACAAACCAAACTTTTTTGTTCATTTTCCGTGGAAAAAAAATAGTGGTAGGGAGGCTTAATAAAGAGGAAAATAAAAGGCTGGCATTACGGGCAGAGCACAAGCATCTCCTGAGAGATGGTGGGTTGGGTGAAGCAGTCCAGGAGCAGCCTGAGAATGGAGCTGGTTTGTGTTTGTCGTTGTGCAACGAAAGGAGTGAGTACCGATGGCTGCAGGGGGGGATGCTGCAGGTGGCGCAGGTAGGGGAGGCTGGAATAATCTGCTCAGCGAGAACGGCGTTAGCCGGCTTTCTGGAAGAGTTACGTTCAGAAAGTCATGACCCATGCCTAGAAAGGGACATCTGAACTAGTCGTTCATCCAGGTCCAGAGATGGCCTTTACACCCGGCGTTAGAGCCCGGCTTTGGCAGCGCTCCTAGAGCGGTCTCATTCCCTGCTATTCGGCAAGTCGCTGAAGCTTTTAAATGTAAAATACATGCCTTGAGTGCCTTGCTGATTTGAGGGTCTCTTTCCCAGGGGTGATGCCTACCAAGCACCATAAGCAAAGTGAATGATGCAATACTGACAGCTAGGACCACCAAAAAAATATGAAACTTGGCCAAAGAAACATTACATTCCCAGCTTTGGCTCTGGATGTTAACTGCCGTAAGAAATTCAGTGTCACTTTGTGCTAGCCTCCTGAACAAGGTAAAATTTACCACTCAACCATTCTAGCCAAGGCTATTACACTTTCTTTTTTTTTTTATTAGGACAAAATGTACTTTTAAAATACAAAAGGTAATTCTTTATCTCTGAAAGTTTCATTTAGAGCCACAGCTCAATATTTGCCTGAGACATTTGCATACCTGGAAGTATCTCATACGTGATGATCCCTACAAATGAAATGCATTGTTGATTTAGTTTATTATCCCAAAAGATGATATCGTGGTTAAGGTTTGTATGCGGTACATCAGGAGAAAAATACGGAAGGGTTGAATTGAAATAGATTTTAATTCTGCCAGGTGTACTGCTGAAGTTAATGAAAGTCAGTTAGACATACATTTGGCTGCTGTTGCTAACTGAATAATACAAGTAATAACAGAGGCATCTATTCAATTCCTGATGAACATGAGTAATTTCCATTATCTTTAAACGTGTAGGAGTTATGAATTATAGGTGCAGAGATTGCCCAACACTTTTTCATTATTATATCTTGTTGTCAGCTGCTTATATATTTGCCAAAGTTTAATGCATCAAGCTAAAATTTCCTATGCTGGGTATCAGCCTCCACTGACTTTATTTGTTTCGTTTTATTTTTGTTTTGCAAGTTTTATCAAGAATGGTACATCTGTGTCCAAGAGCAAGGTTAGGAGAAAGTATGTTATTTTGTCTATGGTAAGCAAAATTCCTTCAAACATTTCTCTGAGAAGATGTTTTACCTCCATGCATGAAAGCAAAGAGCAAACATTTGGCAAGAGGAGTCAACCAAACATGAGAAATTTGCTTTTCAACACATTTGGGAAATTATTCCCAAATTTGGACCATGTCTAACGTTACCGTCTTTGCAGTTTGTACATGCTCGGTAGAGGCTTGTTAAATTCTGACATCTAAAAATCCCATCTAGGCCGGGCATGTTCCAGCTCAGAGCCACAGAAATTTCTCTGCGGTTGGTCTCCAAATAAAAGGGCTGGCTGTAGTTTTCCTCTCAGCACTTGTGAGACAAGGTCTGCTGTGTGTGTCTGCACAGCCAGGGGGAAGAGAAGGGAATTTGGTTCACTCATGCAGGAATAAAGAGAGGGGCAGTGGTTGTAAGAGTTGGAGAGTGAGGAAGAAGAGGGGTGGTACGGGGAGGGAGCAGCACGGTGGGAGAAGGACAAGAACAAGGGTGGAAGAAGGCGTAGGCACAGAGGGGAGAGGGCCAGGGCATCAGACCCACGGTATGTGATACCCACAGGGGCAGCAAGGGAGGAAAGCAGGGTGATGTAGCGTCTGGGGTGGGCAGGAGAAGCAGGGGAGGGAGACAATCCTGCCGAAGACAGGGTGGTAACTGCCCATCAACAGGCAACTACGTTCGCCAGACCTCAAAATTACCACTGCTGGCCATAGGGTTCCACGTACCTCTGCTGTCAGCAAATAGTGATGGGAAGATGTCTGTCTGCCCCGACACTCTGCATTGGCTGATCAGCATTAATAATAGGCTGTGTAGTGAGAGATAATGTTGTCAGTAAGATCCATGCAGCGTTTTGTTGCAGAAGTTGAAAGCTACGGAGACAATGACAAAGACGACTGTAATTAAAGATGGTATCATAAGGCATCAGCTGCAAGGACAACCTTAATTCTGATGTTTCTCAACTCCAGCACTTTGCTTTGTAGCTTGAATGTTTTTATAGCAAAGGTTTTCTTAATGATACTCTTAAAATATAATGCACAACATGTCACACTTGGATTAACTGATTTCTATTGTCTGGCCCTGGAAATCTGTACCCATATGAGTAATGCTTGCGCACTTGAAAAAATCACTGCAGTTAATTGACACCACTTATCACCTCCTAACTTATGGGAGTAAACATATACTGCAGGACTTGGCCATATAATATACTGAGCATGCTACAGTTAGTCCAGATTTGTGTGCAATTGATGAAAGTCTTTTAAAATAGTATCTGCTACCTCTTGCCTTTTCATACTTTATTGTTCTGATATAAGTATACAAATATTTTTAAAATAAACATATATTCCAACAACAAGTGAGCATCTATCTGTATCAAGCCCTATCACAGCTCTTTTGGTTTTTCGCATTTCTGTTTCTCTCTCCGCTGGTGTTGTTTTTACCTTCTCAGGATGAAACTGGATCTGGAGCAAAAAGAATAAAATAAAGATGTGTCCTGTGTACATCCTGTGAGCATCAAAACAAATTAGTCTGCAGTACAAGGAGAGGCTATGGTCTGACTGTTTCTAAGAGAAAATGCAGCTGGACTTTTCATGCTAGAGAAAAAGCTTCATTTCCACGTTACGAGCTTTTCTTTTTTTGAGTATAATTGCAAACTCATCAGGTGTGTTGAAAAGGCTGCTTGTTAGGGGTGGAATGAAATAATGACCAGTGTCCCTCAGTGCTTGTAGAGCAGTCCCCGAGGGAAGTCTGACGCCCAGGTGAGGAGCAGAGCCACCACCTACCTCCAGGAGACGACGCAGTGTGGGGTTTCCCCTGGTGGAGCATCCCTCATTTGGGGTTTCTGAAATCAAAGTGTAGTACACGCATTCTCGATAATGACCAGCTTCCTAATGATAGTAAAATGGGAATTATTCAGGGCTGCAAGCAAAGGACAAATTCTGAATGAGAGAAAATGAGTTCAAAGCATGTGATTAAATAGTGGTAGGCTTAAGGTCTTAATTCTCCTCTCCCACTATGCAAAGCAGGAGTAAGTCATTTGTAGTCAGTGAAGCTACAGAGATGTAAAATGGCATCGGAGGAGAATCAGGCCATTGTTCTCTGCAAAACTCACTGATAAGACATTAATTACTAAAGAGAAAATGCCATCAAAAGGGTTTTAAATGCTTTGCAGAACTCAGGAGACAAACTCATTAAATGCTGTGTCGTACAGGGAATTAGTTCCAAATTTGTGAATGCAGAGAAGGCGAATGCTGCACTACAGATAAATGGGTGAGGGTTGTGAAAGCCTTCTTCGGAAGGCCTACTTTCTTTCAGAGGGGGAGCCAACCCCACACATTACATCCAGAGATGTGAAACAATTCCAGATAAAATAAATCACCGTGAACCTTGGTCCATCTCACACACTGAATCCCAGCCAACTGCAGTTGTTTAAGGTTTGTAAAAGTTCACTGGACTCCGTTTCCTGCCCAGCCTGTCTCCCCTTCCTCCCCTCCACTCCCAGCTCTCCTCTTAGGTCAAGCCAGGCTTGGAAGCAGAAAAGCTAAACACCAGCCCGACAGCATCATGTGCGGTCTTTCTAACCGAACACCCAGTTAAAGCGCTAGAAATCTCACCGGGGCAAATCCCAGCTCCAGGGATATGATAAAATCGATGGTAAAATTCTCATTTGACCTCTCCAAGGGCAAGTTTTTACCCTTGTCCTCAGGATAATCTCCAGCTAGTTTTGCAGACCCTGGTTACTGAGATAGGTGGACCAAGTATTTGAAACTTCTGATGTCTTTTTGAACAAAAGCCCCAAGCAGTTAGCCCTCTATTAAATCCACCATGGAGGAGATGAAGCTTATTAATAGACAAGAAAGAAGAGTAGAGGAATTATCAGTGAGAAGTGATAATTATCACTTTAGGATGAGGAATTATCAGTGAGAAGTGACACGACCACGTCATGGGGGACAGTGCTGTGTGCCCCAGCCACCACTGGATGCTGAGGCTCCCAGTCCAGCATCCTGGAGATCTCGAAGGCAGGTTTTTGCCCTAGGCTTTAGCAGTGATGAGCAGGATGAATAATTGCCCCACCTGCCTTTTGCTTTGGCATGGACAAGCACCCTGTGACAAGACACCGGGATTCAGGCCTCTCGGGGCTGAGGTCCTCATCAGGCTGTCTGATGGGGCGAGGGAAGTGGCACAAGAAGACACACTTGTCACGTGAGCCAGGGGCAAGGTGGAGATGCGTATCCCCCCTCACGTGGCCAGGACAATACATCCTTAACACACGACCTGTGTGCAACACTGTCCTGTGATGTGATGGGGTGACTGCGCTCCTGTCACAGGATCTGTGTGTGAAGGGGAGAGTCCTTTCGAATGCCCCCTACCTCCCGGCTGCTTCTTGTCACTGTTGTTCAAACCCAGCCATTCGAAGCAGGAGAAGGTTCAGACTAT
This sequence comes from Anarhynchus alexandrinus, assembly GCA_008711295.1. Lineage (NCBI taxonomy): Eukaryota > Metazoa > Chordata > Aves > Charadriiformes > Charadriidae > Anarhynchus > Anarhynchus alexandrinus. The sequence continues at coordinate 520,516 of VUYV01000361.1, read as the reverse complement.
GTCATTGGCGTCATCACATACTGATCACATTTTGGGACTGGTGGCAAGAGCTCAAAAAGATTATTCACAGTCCCTTGAGCTGCCAAAGAGGCCGTCCACTGCAGAGTGGCAGGAGTGGTTCCCTGGCTCATGGGAGGACGCGTCTGCCAGGATAGCAATGGCCTCGGCTGTAGGACACATCTGCCAGGACAGCAACGTCCTCGGCTGTGGGACTTGCCCATCCCCATACAGCCCTGTGCACTTGCAGATCAGATTCCTGGGTACCAAGGAGGTTGACAGGTACCTAGCCATGGTCAAAGTGGTCATGATAACATAGTCTTACTCCTCAAAACGGGGACAACTTGTGCATCGGCCAGAAACTGCCCTAATTACATCTCTCAGTGGACAGTGCTGCAGCCTCACAGATGTCATTTCCAACTTGAGTGGCACAGGGAGGCTGTTGCCTTTCCCTTGCACATGGGGCTGGATGCTCTTCTGCTACCAGAGAGTTCAGACTTCTCCTGCCCCATGTAGTCTTTGCATTCCCACGGTTTGGCTGCACTTGGTTGGAGTGTTGTGGCTGTCAATCCTGTGGTATAATTCTGGGCAATACTGCAGATGATACACCTGCAGATTTTTTTGATCTTTCCTACTCCAGTCACAGAGACCAAGTCTGATCAAGTGAGTGCGACCACAGAGGCATGTGGGCAGAGTCACCAGAGGCGGAACATCTTAGACACAAAATGGGGAATGACCTGGAGGGTGTACAGCTGCATGGTTTGAGGAGGGTAGGGATGTTGGTTGTCCTGTTACAATGGCAGCGATAGCTGTGAGCACCCCTGTGTCAGACTGCATTGCTCACCGGGGTGGCACGTGCCCAGGCTGGCTGACTGCAGGTGATTGAGACCGTGGGTGGCAGGGAAGTGTGTGCCATTGGCTAGAGGGATGCACAGAATGAGGTTCCTCAATGTGGGTAGCCACTGGATGCCTGGGGCACATCAGACCTGCCCTGTGCTGTGTGGGATCCCTCAGAGGCAGCAAGAATACATGGTGATGGACCAGGGAAGAACCCAGAGGTGTGAGCCAGAGGAACCACCCGATGGTTCTGGGCAGGACCAGAAGTCAAGACATATATCAAAGGTGAGGAAAAGGCTTAGAAGCAGCTGCAATGGGTTTAATTTAACAGGTAGGTTAATTGCAAGCACTGCCTGGAGCAGCCAATCATCCATGCTAGCCAGGAGAGTGTCCTTATCCATCACCAGGTAACGGATGGGGGGAGCCCCAGCAGAAAGAGTGTCTGGTTTTGTGAGTGATATATTTTGAATCCAAACCTACATGGGACCCTACGTGGGACTTCTTTTAGTGATAAATTTATACTAAATTGGGGAAAATCTTAAAGATCTTCTACTGTGTTAGCAAAGGCATCTTTTCAAAGCAGGCCAAAAAGTGGATTAATAGTATGAAATAAAAAAGAATTAAAACAGCCAACATCAAAGTCACGGCTGCGCTGCTGCAGTGTCCCATCACTGGGCATCAGCTTGCTGGAACTGTGTCCGTTCTAGTGTTTTGTTAAAATACTGCATTGGGAACAGTAATTAAACAGATTCTGATGATGGTTTTTAACACATGCCAGCTGGCTCCCAGCCAGTGTCGAAGCAGAAACATTGTGCAAACTCATGGTCAACGATGACTTTGATCTTTGAAGGGCTTTGTAGTGGCGGAAGGAAATGGGAGGATAGAAGGGAGGGAGAAGGGCAAAAGCAGTGGGGAGAAAAAAGAGTAACACGCACCAGAGTGGGAATTATCTCCTGCACCTTGACAAAAGCAGTGGGTGCTTTCTTCCTTCCCCTCTTTCTTTATGTGGGGCAGTAGGCACAGTCGTAAACATTATCGTAAAGGCCCAGTTTTGTTAATGGCAACCCATGTGAATAACAGAAGTCCCTTGAATATTCCCACGTGTGTGCCATTGGGATTGCTCTGTGAGTGGCTTTCTCTGCACGCTGGCTTTCAGTAGCTCGCCCTGCCAGCCCATTAATCTGCAGTGGGCACTGGACACTGTTGGAGTCCTTCAGGACAGAACCTGGGACAAAGGTGAAGAAGAGGTCTTCTGTGGCCAAGAAAATTGTAAACACACATGCCATTCAAATTATCTGCTTAGACATTGCCTGAAATGCTACAACAGCTCTTCAGGCCCAAGGAAAATTGTTGCTTCTGTCCCACAAGGTTCCTTGTTTAGATGTTGCATGAACAAGGATCAGGGATAATGGACAACCGCAACTGGCAAGAATGAGCAGAGGGGGATGTCTCTACAGTTCTGAACATTTAGTTTAAATTTGGTACGACTTTCCCATGTTAACAGTTAGCAGTGGGCATGAAGAAGGGGAATCACATTGTCCTTTTTAAGCCTGAGAGATATGCAGGTGGTTTAGGTAGATGATGTGGCTGATTTCCAGGCTAAATTCCAGCCGTGCCTTGGTCAGTGATGAGCCCCTGTTCCCAGATTGTGCTGGAGAGCTCTGAATATTGGTGTGCTCTCTCTCAAGTGAGCCTCACTTCAGAGGCTGCAGCTTCTTTTACTCTAATATTCTTATTAAATTCTTCACAGAATTCTTGACAGTACAAGCTGCAATGCTTCTACAGCAGCACAGGAAAGCTGGAAAACCTTGCAAATATCTTCACATTGAAAAAAAATCTTTATTTCCCTTCAAAATTCTTCGCTAATGTTATATGATGACACTTATGATTTTTTTCCTCTTTCTTCTTTTCGCTAATGAACGACATTTTAAATTCATTAACTTCCAGCTCTGGAAGGCCACATCTAGCAGCCATGGGGTTTTGGTGTGACTCCTAAGAATTTCAAAGAATAAAGTCCTTAATGAGTTCTCCTGTGCTTTTACATGCACAAAAGATGCTGTCAGTGAGAATAACCTTTATTTTAGTTCAAGGGCTCCAGCAGACAACTGAGTTAAGTAACTAACCTTGCATCAGCTGAGCTCCCAGAGATGTCAATAATCATTTATGTGCACTCCTCACCTGCTCTAATTGCAAGGTGAGGCAACTCAGCATGGACACTGGTGGGAGAGTTTGAAGCTAAAGCATTTCCTCCACAACTGAATGACAGTAGTTCAGTTTTTTATCTGAGCCACAAGAAAACAATAAGCTGGAAAAGATAAGCGAGTTGTTTACAGGATGGTGTCTGGCCCCACTGCGAGGAGACCTTGAACTGGAATGTGAGTACAAGCAATCTGTGAATCAGTCTTGCATTTTATACCAGTCAGGTCCTCTGTGTGGACATATTTAATTGGTTTACAACTGACTAATAGCGAAGAAATTGATGTAAATCAGTTCTAAAGCAATTTAAGTGTGCACAATGTAGCTCATCCTCTTAATTAAAATCCTATTAATTAATGCAGATTTTGTGTTTATACAAAACATATATTGTGAAGTTCTTCAGACAGTGCACCTTGAGCTCTAACAGCAAAAATGGCCATGGCATTGAATCCCCCAGCAATACACAGAAGGACAAATGCCATGCCCAGAAAAAAGACACTGTCAATTATGTCCACCATGGACTTAAGGTAAGATAATTTCCCATGTGCTTCTCCAATGTGCCTTGCATAATTTGCCCATCCTTGCTTTCTGAGTTTGTTTGCGTGCTGAGGCAGGCTTGCGGAGATGTGCTAAAGGAGGGCAGCAGGAACTCAGAAGTTCTCCCTCAACATCATGGAGACCCTCCTGCACATACACACTTGGTCTCCCTTGTTGGCTTGCAGGAAAGAGACCCGAAATCACAACAGGCCTAACTAAAATGCACAGTCCCTTGGTCACTATTTTAGCGCTATGACAAAATCTGTGTTCAAAAAACTGGGAAGGAAGAACAGCTCTTGCTGCTGCAGCAGGAAAAGCCAGAGCAGGTCAGCAGCCACTGCTGGAGGAGCAGCCTCTTTCCACCGGGCTCCTGGCTCCCCCCGCTCCCAGGCCAGTGGCCACGGGTGCTGCCAGGCCCCCGACATAGGACAACACCCCTGAATTGTCCCTACCCCATCAGGAGCCAGGAGCCAGGTCCACAGCCCAACCAGAGGAGCAACTCTGCTTCAGAGGGTGCATCGGTGCCTCTGCCCTGGCGCTGCCTGCTCCCCGGAATGCTGCTCCCTGCGCCGTGGGGAGCTGCCGGCACTGCAAGGCTGCACTGCAGCCAAAATATTTGCTACCACCTGCATTTTTAATTGGATTTTTCCCAGAGGGATAAGCATATGTACACACACACAGATGATAATGCTAGATAACCACCTCACAGGTCATTGGTTAACCTCACCTTTCACAGATACGTGTAGAACTTACAGCGTTTACAGTAACAAGAGGAGCCCATAATAAATGCTACATCCTATGATGGACACCTGCTCTAACTACAGTAATGTGGCTGCCATCATCATTACTTACTGCACATGCTCTTTTGGGAGCGACCCTCCACCTAAACGTAAAGGTATCGCATCCGATGCCTAGAGACACCAACGGCAGCTTCATGGGCTTGGCCTGCAAGCGGCTCAGTCACAGAATCACAGAATCAGAGAATGGTAGGGGTTGGAAGGGACCTTCAGAGATCATCTAGTCCAACCCCACCTGCCAAAGCAGGTTCACCTAGAGCAGGTTGGACAGGAACACATCCAGGTGGGTTTTGAAGATTTCCAGAGAAGGAGGTTCCACAGCCTCTCTGGGTAGTCTGTTCCAGTGCTCTGTCACTCTCAAAGTAAAGAAGTTTTTCCTCATGTTAAGATGGAATTTTCTGTGTTCCATTTGTGCCCGGTGCCCCTTGTCCTGTTGCTGGGCACCACTGAATGGCGGTCATGGCGTGGAAAGGCATTTGTAGACATTTATGCGTGCAGAGCTCTTTTTCTACAGCAAGGTGTATTTTTGCTAAGTGAAGATAGTAAGGCAGGAGATCTTGGTTGGAAACAAGGACTTATTTGCTATAAGTGCAAAAGGGAAACAAGGTCAAGATAACTGATCTTCTACAGCCATGTCCAGTGAAGTCACTCTCACACCAGCCAGCCCTGGGGGGACGGGTGGAGGGAGGACCTCGTACCTGAGCAGAAGTACTGGCACAGTTGTGCTGCTTGCAGGCAGCCGGGGCAAAGTGTCACCCTGGGAGAGCGTGCATGGCACAGGCAGGGCAGCGACAGGCACACAGGGTTCAAAATAGTCTTGCACAAGAGCTCAGCACCAGACTGGGAGCTCTGACCTCCTGCCTCTGCTCTGCCAGGAGCACCTAGTATGAGGCTGAGCTTTCGGGTAGCTCTGCTGCAGGTGGAGAGAGCAGGGGTGAGGAGCACTTCTCCACCACATGGGAAGAAATTGGGACAGCTCACTGAAGACTGGGAGACTGTCACGTAGCAGGAGCAATTCAGGCACAATAAATCTAGCCAGGCTTTGCTGGAAGGCCCAATACATAGGGCACTTGAAAATGTTGTCCTGTATAGCTCAGGACTCACCTCTGCATCCCAGTGGAGAGCTCAACAAAGCCTGGTAAGAATAGCATTTCATTACAAGCTTTCCTTACTTAGTTAAGTATTATTTTCCAAAATACTTCATGAAACTAGAGTCACCATTTTCCTTGGAAAATCAGATTACTGCTACCCTTACTCTTCTGGGGTGCCGCTCTGTCCATGTGAAAGGTGAAAGGGAGTTCCTAGGAGGTATTTAGTCACAGCTTAAACAGACCTTGCTTTTTCAGTTGAGTTCGATGGCTCTCAGAAAGTTATTCCTCCCTTAATGAGCCCCTGGGGATCCAGTTGTGTATTTTTTCAAGATCTGTGATGCACATATGTATCTATCTGGCATCCTCCCAAATCTTTTCAAAGATAAAATGTGAGATGAACATCTGGTTCACACTATTACAATCTTTATTAAACACTAATTTCTTCTCCAGAAAAGCACCATCTGCCACAGCTCCAGCCCTTGTTTTCTAACATGGATTTTTCTTCAGAAGTACACAGTGAAATAAATCTTCACCAGTTACAGTCCCCAGAATTTCCTGAGATGAAAAAGCACAGTGACAGGAGTAGGCTCCAAGGGTTGATTTGCTTCAAAAATCCTGTGTTATTATTTAACTCAGTAAGAAACCGTATTATCAAGGATACTAGTTCCACTTCACATTACGAAGAGTTCACTTAAGCATTTTGATAAATCCATTACTGAAGGATTTGATACTTTTTCAGCAGCTTAGGGCACTGCATCTTCAAGCCAAGGTGCGGATTTTGCAAAATCTCCCTTGCTTCTCACAAAATTTTTGGAAAAGAGACACAGCTTGTTATAGGTATGTAGAAAGTTAATTTTCATGCCATTTCAGTCCCTGTCTTGATGACCCCTGTTCTTAAGCCCAGTAGTACCCAAAAGCCAGGAGAGGAAACACATCTGAGCCATCATCTCCTCACCTCCTCCAGAGCAAACAGGATTCCCCACGTTTCCCATAATCAGGGAACAGTCCTGAGTCACTCGTGTCTTTTACATGACATTTGGAGATTCACCTCAGTGTGCTCAGGAGCTTGNCTTCCGATCTCAAGCCAAGGTGCGGATTTTGCAAAATCTCCCTTGCTTCTCACAAAATTTTTGGAAGAGACACAGCTTGTTATAGGTATGTAGAAAGTTAATTTTCATGCCATTTCAGTCCCTGTCTTGATGACCCCTGTTCTTAAGCCCAGTAGTACCCAAAAGCCAGGAGAGGAAACACATCTGAGCCATCATCTCCTCACCTCCTCCAGAGCAAACAGGATTCCCCACGTTTCCCATAATCAGGGAACAGTCCTGAGTCACTCGTGTCTTTTACATGACATTTGGAGATTCACCTCAGTGTGCTCAGGAGCTTGAGTTTCTAAAAGGATTACAGTCTCCTGGGATCTAAGGCCCTTATTCTTGTCTGTTACTAAAGCAAATATAAATAAATGCTATTAAGAGGCTAAATTCGATTTGCTGTCTCTTGGTGTTCCAATATCACATCAATAAGAAGCTGTGTGCACATCGCTCCGTGCCCAAGAAGCACCGTCTGACCGCTGCATTCAAAGGGCTTTGTACAGTGGTGAGTCCTTAATGTCGCAGCATTCAGCAGCAGTGGTGCATGACTCCAACCCCTGCAGTCAGTCCTGCCTGGAGAAGAAAAGGCTGAATGAGCACTTTTAGCCTGATTTCAAACCCCCTCAGGTACTGGCAGCTGAAGACCTTTGCACAGAATGAGCTGCTTGCTGGGATCAATGTTGGTTTTAGGAGGGAGACCAAGATGGACTCAGTCCCTCCACCTGAAACTGGCTGAGGATCTGACTTGACGTGCAATGGCTAGGCAAGCCCCTACAGGGATTCCTTCTCCACTACATGCTACTACAGGTCCTTTCTGCCTAAAGAGACTCCCAATACCTGCTGAATGGTTGGTGTCAATGGCAGGAGAGAAGATGGGTGAACTCCACACGATGATACTTTCCTCCATATCAACGTCCGAGAGCAGCTCCCGCACCCCCAGCTCTTTGTGATGGCAACATGCAGCTATGATCATGTTTGTAAACTCTTTCTGTATTTCGCTGTCTCTGTAACTGTGCCCAGGCATTGCATGGTTCATGGTGCAGCACAATATGAAGACAGCCATGGAGTCTGGGCCTCCTGCCCTTCTCTGCCAGCCTGCTCGTCTGGGGTGACCGCCCTGCCTGCCTACGTCTCACAAGAGTTTGCTGGGGTTTATGGTCACAACTCCAACGAAAAGGAATAAAGAAAAGTAACCCCACCATGATACAACTCCATGGTGAAACTGTTAAAGGATATTCTACATACTACAAAAATCACATATTTCTAGTCTGGACCTGCTGTTTGAAGGGTATTAAAAAGATGTAACAAGTAGTGACAATATAACAGATAAAGAGTAGACCTTTTCAATGAAAATCTGAAATTGATCCCAAATGGGCTGCTGACAAGTTCTTAAAGAAACACCCTTGGGAGGTATAAATGGTGTAGGGATTTTCATCCGTTATGACCTAGTGGGTGGAGGTTCACATCTATATCAGCTTCACAATAAGTTTCCCAAAAGTGAGGGATAGACAGGTAGAAACTGAGATTAGAGAGAGTGGGCGAGCATCACTGGGGAACCAGAAATGCTTGCTCACACCACGGTGGACATGGGGAAAGTATGAGTGATGGCATGCGGACCTAAGGGAAATTGGAGGTTTTCCTGCAGAGGTTCCAAAACCTGTACAGCTGTGGGGAGAGAAAGGTTCAGCCTCCCATGGAAATGGACACCAGCAAAAAGGATTCAAAGGACACCCGGGCAGCCCATGGCCACAGTTATCCCAGGGAAGAATCACATTATCTTAGTGATTTCTGGCTTTCAGTGGTGTTCCAGTTCAGGTAGTCCTCACTCACCCTCTATACCAAAACCAGACCCTGAGTGTCTTCAAGAGGGCAGCTGAAACCCCTGCTCCTCTCCTGTTGGGCATTCCCCTGCCCTTGGTGCTGCCCCTCCAGACACCACGCAGGTGCAGAGCATTCCCAGAAGCTCTGTTAATTATCCTAGCTGGAAATGGGGCCAAACCCACAGTAGGCATGGTGCAGGGGTATCTTCTCCAGCTGTGCCCATTACATAAAAACCCTCCTGTTGCTCTTCTGGGGATGCATTCCTGCCAAACTGCCAGGGGTCTTGGACCACGCCGGGCCAAAGGGCTGGCCTGCATCAGTATATCTGCTACTAAAACTGAAGCATAGGCAAGTGGGAAAATTTGTTTCAAGATCACTGTGCTTGAGGGCAGAATTCACAGAGCATCCTGGGGCAGGCAGGCTGCTGCTCCCACCATCACCCAGCTGGGTTCTTTGGAGGAAAGGAGGTCAGAGGTGGAGGTCGCCTCTGTGTTGCCCTCCAGGTCAGAGATCAATCCCATGGCATTCCTTAAAAAAAGAAGAGTGAATGTGTAATCCCAACAATGTCACCGAAATTCCTTCTGACCATTTAATAAACTGAAATAGGCATCCAAAGCCATCAGAGCTGCTGTGCCTGAGAATTACCTACGCAACACGGTTGCATGGTTGCTACCAGCTGATGAATTTCCACTTCAGTTTTACATACCCCAAGTGTGAAAAATGCCATAAAAGACAAATTCCTCAGGACTTATTTCACAGCAATTTCAATTTTAAATGCCTCCTGCACGCAGGCAGGGCAGATACAGAAGATGAACTCAAGGCACAGAACATTCAGCTGCATAAACAAGACTCTGAATGAGAAGCGTTTGTCCAGAACCGATACCTATCACCAAGCACATGCACAGCTTGATGAAACCCAAAGTGACAAACTCTAAACGTGTGCACTGAGTCGGCTGTGTGAGCCGCTTCCATGCACTGAGCCAGGAGATTATGGGAACTTGCTGCACTGGGTAATTCCAGCAGGGTACGAGGAGTTTCATCCCACTGCCTGAGGGCGGTTTGATTATTCCGTACAGCGTGTTGCAATTCTCAATCAAAACTTTTCACTACGTTCAGTACACCGCATGGGAACATCTGGCAATTTACAGCAGAACGTCTTGTAGCATTTAATGCCTGAGTATCTCTTTCCTACAACCTATTTTCATTTCACTGAATAGAAACCCAATTTCCTGAATTTTTAAACAGTCTTGCTAACATAATCAAATTACCATGATTACTCGGCAACGGTTTCAAAAAGTCCTAAAAGCGCTGTTCCAACTTTGCAGTAAATTCCTAATACATGTAGAAGATATTGTAAACACTTTAAATAAAATGCTTTTAATTCAATCAGAAAAGTAAACAGTGTTTGTTTTTAGCTATTCAACGTATTTGAGCCACAAGCATTTTTCCAAGTGAGTGGCTATGGGGGTTTGTAATGCAACGCAAAGCAAACACTGAGAATATAAAATCACACTTGTTCAAACAGGATTAGAGAGTTTATTCTAGTAGAGTTTCCAAGGATTTCAAAGAGAAAATAGCAAAAAAAAATTTTTTTTTTTCTAGTCAGGGAGATGGAAAATATGTGATGCCTGGTCAGTGATTGTATTTGGTAGGTACCCAGCGGTACCGTGCAGCCCACACTCGTGCTGGGTAGCAGGGCAGGGATGCCATTCATTTTTTGCAGTCTCTCAGCCCTCTGCGGCTCGCTCCGCTTCTGCCTTTGCTCAGCAATCGCTTTCACTCTATTTTGTTAACATGAACTGGAAGCCAGCAGAGAACGAAAGCCCATTTCTGGCGTGCATACAGCAGTTGATGAAAAACATAACTACTCCACGCTTCTTCACGTATGCTTTTGGCAGGCTTTGTATGAGTGATAAGAAAGGAAGCGGTTTCCTTGCCCTGGGGTATGGGTTAGAGCCATGTGGAAGGCACAGTGCCTCAGCCCTTGCTTGGGCAATAGCTCTTGCTCACATGCCTGTGCCGCTGAACCTCTCCCTGCATCCCTCCTCCCTCGCCATCCCTCCCTGCGCCTCCTGCAAAGGTCTCTGGTACCTTTTGCCGACATTTCCCAGCAAAACTTCCTGCCCAGTGCTGGAAACATCCAAAAGCACGGGGCAAGCATCGTCCCTCCTCTGCTTTCAGCTGCGGTGAAGCACGTGGTGGCTGGCTGCCCTCTCTCCTGCAGCCCTGCTCCCCAAGGCAGGGCCACATCGGGGGGGTATCAGAGCTTTGTAGGAGATGACCGCAAAAATCTTGCCCAATTCAAAATATTAGGCAGCCCAGAAAATTCACCGCGGACTGCCCTAGAAGTATTTCCTAGGTACCACACTTCGATTTTTCCATGCTAATAAAGTAGTTGTTGCTGGGGGCTGTGAATACCTTGTCCTGGATGGTGGTTAGCGGGTCAGTTTGTGAGCCCCCTCCCATTTCTTCATATGTATTTGTTAGTGGTAAGCGGTCACTGAATTGCTTGGACAGATGATTTGCAGATTACGGGTTGTGCATAAACTTTTTTTTGTTTGTTTCAGCCGATCCCTATTCAGGACTTGTTTTGTGCGATTGGCAATTTAAGTGACACGGTGTCATTTCTGATCCCGGATTAGATGGCTGAAGTATTTTAAAGAGAAGAGGGGAGAATGGCAGACAGAAAACAATGCCGTTCTGCTGCGAAGACACATTTCTTCTACAGTTCATCATCAACTTCCCCGGGACTTTTGTAGGCATCGACAGTGGTCTAAACACTGTCAAAATGTCAGTAAGGTAATTCCACCATTCGTAGCAAACTGAACCCAGGGAATTAAAAATATATATTAAAAATGTAGATTTGTTTTACCAACTAGCCTTGTGTGTGTGCACACACGTGTGCACATTTGCATAGGGGGGCATACAGACACAAATATAAAAAGAAAATATTAACCTTGTGCAAATACTGTATGCACGAACAGTTTCTAGGCTTTTATTGTGAAAATATATCATTTTTGCAACCCCTCTGCAAAGTTTGAAGAAATGTTTAGTGTCACCCATTACAGTACCAAATCTCTGAATGCTGCCTTGATTTAGTGCTCGGTCAGCAGCCAAAAATCCTCGGCAGAAAAAGTCAGAGCGCTGAATTTTTATTTGTCATTGATTTCCTTAAAGTCGGTGTTCAAAATCAAATAACATTTCGACACTGCAATGGTACCTAGTTATTTCTGCTTTAATTCAGGATGTTGGGGTGCTCCAGAGAGCTTGGATAATAAGAGTGGAAAATTATGCTGTCATTTAAAGTTATTACCATCAACAGAAGCCCTGATACAATATAAAACCAGCTATCCACATGGATATTTCCAAAATAGGGTGATATTGATCCCAGGCGTTGTTGGGGCAGGGCAGCAGCACACCGTACCCCACCACTGCTCCTCGACTCTTCCCACCAAGGGCTGGGCGGCTCCGGTGCCCAGCAGGATTTCGGGGCTGTGGAAAAGCAAAGCTTGGCAGCAAGTCCTCCCCGCAAGTACTCCCCGCACCAGCGCATTTCGGGGCTAACAAAAAGCGAGAGTTTGGGTGTGGTTTTTTTTGAGGGTTCCTTTTCACCTTGTTGATGATCTAATGATCACATTCATTTGACCAAACTAGGAAGGATGTGTTTAAAATAGGGAAAGTGAATGCCTCCACTGGAAAGTTTAGATGTTGAAGAGTTATCAAATATTTTTGTCACATGGGTGGGAGGATTTCCCCATACAGCTTACAAGATGATATTGCAGAAAGACTACATATAAGGGTAATATTAAGCAATAGTCGTATTTTTAGCAACATTTTAAGCAACTGACCAGCTGGAAGTAAGAAGAGAGAATCACTCCTATGTGATTCATGCTGTAGGATCTGCTTTGTAGGCCAGAGTTTGGGATGCTCTCTGCTACCAGTAGCTATTTCTGCAACGGGCCCCAGCGTGACACCGTGAATCACTCGGCACCGGCGTGTAGTGCTTTCTCATCGGTGTGTATTGTTGTCACAACTTCCTTAGAAACCCAACTGCAATGGCAAAACTTTCACAATAGGATCTTCAGACACGAGACTGTGTCTCAACCTAGAAAATATCCTTGTCCATAGATCTAATGGTGAGGAATTCCTTAAAGGCAGCTATTTCTCGACTGACTGCATGGCATTCCCGTGGCACTGGGGAGACACGAGAAAGGCTGTGGCCCTAAACAATGATGATGGAATGAGTTAAACAGTATCAGTTCTCCTGCTGGAAGTCCTCTTGCAGTTTTTAAATCCCTCTTGCTTGGCTATTTTTATTTAAGTAAGTGCAATCTAAATTAACAAACAAATTACTGAGCATCTTGGAAACAGCTTTCAAAACTTTATAACCAGCTGATATAATCAGTTATTTACAAAATATTGAAGCAATGAGATTCATGCTGCATTTGTTGAGAAATGGAGGGCGAGAATACTTATGGAATTTATTTTTGTCTTACCAAAACCATGAGTACTCAACGCCAGTTGCTCCCAGTGCTGCCCCACTGACTGTCCTCACCATGCAGGGCTGCAAGCAAGAGCTGCAAATGGGGCCGTGAGACACATTTGCCTCTTATCCCATTAGACCCATCCCCTGGCTGGATCCAGGTCCTGTCTCTGCTCCTTCCCATGCATCTCCCTTGCCAAGCCTCCAGCCACAAACCCTCACATAGCAGTGGGGGTCTTGGCGCAACTCGGGGTACCATGGTGGAGAGCACTGGGTGGTGGGCAGAGGGAAAGCCTCTTTGGTGGCCATGTGCTCTGCCTGTGAAGCAGAATGAAGCCTGCACATGCACCCTACCATGGCAGAGCAGCTGCTGTATGGTAAATTGATGTGCTGACAGGTAAGGAGGATGGGAGGAGAAGGATCTGTTGGGCTCCAGCAGGTGCTTTGGATGCCCATGCACAAGGTCCAGCCTGCTACCATGACATGGTGAGTTACCACCTCAGGTCCTTTTTTTAACATGCAGATATTACACCCCTTGCATTCAGGTATTGCTCATGTATTTTTTGTTTAGATGAAAGCCCTGGTAGGGAGTGTACCATATTGAGAGCCCATAAAATAATTGAAACCCTGCTTTTCCACAGATGGATGCTACAGCGTCCGTGGTGCCCACTGCTGGGACCTCCAGCCAAGCCCGGCAATTCCCTGACACAATAGATCAGTTGTGGACACTGGCAGCTAGTTAGGCACAGCGTGAAAGCTTCTAATTCCTGCCTTTTACCATTTTGTCTCATCACCTTGACATCATTGAGGCAGCATTTTATTGGTAAGCTTTGGAAGCTGGTAAATAACACCATGTAGAAAAGTGGTATGAGTTAAGCACCAATAATGCGAGTGGGCTGAGATTTCAAATACCTCTGCAGATGGTAGATAGAGGCAAGAGATCGTCACTGGGATGCTTGCTTTTTTGTTTGCTTGTTTGTTTGTTTAAACTGCTGCAGGTTGTGTAGTTCATTTGCAATTAAAATACCAAAGACCAAGCAGCCCCAGGAATATAGTCATTTTCCGCTGCAACGGTGAAAGACAAGAATGTTGAAATTTCAGTGAATGTTTTTCACAGCCTCTTACTTATCAAAAGAACCCTGCTATTTAAAGGTAACTAATGGATAAAATATGAATAAAGATTAAACTACAAAGGCTAAAAAGGATTATTTAGAGCACTTCCATTATGCAGAGTCCTGACATTAATATTTAGACACTCATGAACACTTACATAACCGCAGCTTATTTTTAATGGTCTTCTATCTTGCTTTGTTAACAGGCTGACAAAATGTAATTTAGGACTATAAGCTGTGAGCCCCACATGGAGAAGAAAAGCCTGTAATTCACATCATGCTCTGGCTTTTAAGACTTAGGAGACGGTGGCGATTGTATGGCAGAATGCAGCTTGCAGGGCAATATCCATTTACACGCCATTCGAGACCCTCAGGCTATGCGAAGCACTGCAAAGTACATCATAAAAAAAAAAAAAAAAAGGAAGAAAAGAAGCCCGGTTTAGTTACAATTGAACTGACATGATGGCAAATTAATTCAGAAGGCAAGGGGAAGAAAAGAAGCCCCAGTTCCATCGGCACGGCCGCATACCCACTGACTCGGGCATGTGTCTGACTTCGCTTTGCATCATTGGTTCATCACTCCAGATATTCTGTCCTTCCCTCAGCATAGAACTGCAGGAAGGAGGCAAAGCATCCGATCGGCGTTTCCGAGGCAAATAGAAAGTCAAGCGGAGCCCAACATAAAAAAAAAAAATGGTCTTGTGTATACTAGGAAATCAAGGTTATTAGTTAACATTTGTTTTCTCCTCCTCCAGCCTGAAGTTAATAATTATTAAGCCTGTTTTGAGAAAGGCTGGGCTAGGGCTTGACCTGTGTTAAGCGCAGATGTCACCAGTAATTAGCCAGGCCTGTACCTGATGTGCTCCCTGGGGACTCAGCGTGGGTGACAAGCCGTGGAGGTGCAGCTGCAGCACCTGAGTGGCTGATCCACCTCTAGTTTGCATTGCTGCAGCTATTTTCCACTTGGAGGCACCCATTAATATCATTAGGGGTTCTGTGAGGGAGACGCTTGACACCCCATGTGTGCTGAGGGTCTGAAGTGTGAAGGCGAGGTCCTGCTCCTGCTGCTTGCGCTCAGGTGCAAGGAGCCGGGCACACACGGGTGAGGACACCAAGGCTGGGTGGCTGCTGTAAGGAGAGGAGCCCCAGACAGCGTGGGCCCAGGGCCAACGCTGCCACCGTTCCTGGGGCATGTCTGGAGGGTGGCTGGAGGGACGTGCCACCTCCCTCTCAATTAGTCCCCTTGGGAGCCCGTGGCCTCCGAGGAGCTTTGTGGGGGTCTCATCTCTTTGCTTGCAATGGTTTGTTCTGTTCACCTCCAATTTCATGGCCAGACTCCTTCATCTTGAATTTATATGCATAAAAATATGTGTTTATATTCCCAATCATGCAGAAGTTGGCTCTATTCGTCTATTATAAGCAAGAGAGAGTGAATATAAAAGTAAGACGAAGACAGAAGAGATGACCACACTTTATACACAGTCGTCATATCTACTGCCATTACAGTCAGGGTCTATCACTGCACCGCACCCTAGTTTCCAGCCTTCTTCTCAGCTGAACTGCCAGTGGAGACCCACAGTGTCATGCAGTTCTGGCTCTTGGATGCCATCTTTGGGGGAGACCTCAGATATTACTACTCTCATTCTCCTCCTGGGGGTCCTCAGGGAACAGAGCAAAGCTCTGGTTCAGTACTACATTTAGCCAAGGCCCAGAGCCTGGCCTGCTGGGACAGCCTCTGCTGTATAGACAGCAACCAGTGAGCAGCACCTTCTCATCCCATTTCACAGGTGTTCTCAGATGGGCAGTTTGCCTTATGTTGGCTCTTCAATAACTGCTTTAGTCATCATCTTCACCCACTGTGGCTGGTTCCAAGGAGGTCACAGGCATAGAATCATAGAATGGTTTGGATTGGAAGGGACCTTAAAGATCATCTAGTTCCAACCCCCCTGCCATGGGCAGGGACACCTCTCACTCGACCAGGTTGCTCAAAGCCCCATCCAACCTGGCCTTAAACACCTCCAGGGATGAAGGTCTCACAGCTTCCCTGGGCAACCTGTTCCAGTGCCTCACCACCCTCAAAGTGAAAAACTTCTTCCTAATGTTCAATCTAAACCTGCCCTCTTCCAGTTTGAAGCCATTCCCCCTTGTCCTGTCACTACATGCCCTAGTAAAAAGTCCTTCCCCAGCTCTCCTGTAGGCCCCCTTTAAGTACTGAAAGGCCGCAATAAGGTCTCCTGAGAGCCTTCTCTTCTCCAGGCTGAACAACCCCAACTCTCTCAGCCTGTCCTCACAGGAGAGGTGCTCCAGCCCTCTGATCATCTTCGTGGTCCTCCTCTGGCCCTGTTCCAGGAGGACCATGCCCTTCTTATGTTGGGGCCCCAGAGCTGGATGCAGTACTCCAGGTGGGGTCTCACCAGAGCAGAGTAGAGGGGCAGAATCACCTCCCTCAACCTGCTGGCCATGCTTCTTTTGATGCAGCCCAGGATATGGTTGGCTTTCTGAGCTGCAAGCGCACATTGCTGGTTCATACTGAGCTTTTCATCCACCAACACCCCCAAGTCCTTTTCTTCGGGGCTGCTCTCAATCCATTCTCTAACCAGCTTGTAATTGTGCATGGGATTGCCCTGGCCCATGTGCAGGACCTTGCACTTGGCCTTGTTGAACTTCATGTGGTTCGCACAGGCCCACCTCTCAAGCCTGTCCAGGTCCCTCTGGATGGCATTCCTTCCCTACAGTGTGTCAACTGCTCCACACAGCTTGGTGTCATTGGCAAACTTGCTGAAGGTGCACTCCATCCCACTGTCCATGTTGCTGACAAAGATGTTAAATAGCACCGGACCCAGTACCGACCCCTGAGGAACACCACTTGTTTCTGATCCTCATCATCTTTACTGAGAGGACCTGTGTCTTGAAGACATTTGTAAAAGGGAGCTGGAAGCCCCAGGTTTAACCTGTGACAGGCAAAGGAAATCATTCAATGCAGAATTAACTTTACAGAAGGCAGGTGTTCTCCTGGTCCTGCAGCCAGAGCAGGGTCCCCTACAGCTCTGTCAGAAAAGAGGTATCAGGCAGAAAAGCCTGACAAGCCTCAAGTGGGATTGCACACAGAAATGACACCAAATAGTACACGCTGGGAAAAGACACATTGCCCTACACAGAGCTGTGGAAAGCACAAGGGGCACAACAGGTTCTCCACAGATCAAGGGAATTGTGAAGAGCATAACATGAGTCTGGGGACTGTCATGCACCTCTTTAGAGGGCTGCTGGCTTGAAGCAACAGATAATGGTGTAGGACAGGATGAACAAACCATCGGCTGAAAAGAAGGTGAACATCTCTTTTACCGAAGCTGGAGAAAGTACTTGGGGAACCTTGCTCGGATTGTATGAGGATGTCACCATGGGTGGGCAAAGCGGCAACTTCTTTAGACCCTGAGAGGTGAAGGACATGCTCCTGAGATAGCCACTCTGCCTGAGAAGGCTTCAGAGACAGCTGTGGCCGCTGGTGTCCTTATGCCTGTGAAGATGATGTGATGTGACATTAGAGAACTGAGCTAATGAACTTCCTCCCTGATGACACTGAGGAAACCTCACAGGTCCAAGCCATGACAGAGGACTGTGGATGGCAGCAGTGCTGCTGCAGGACTGGGACAGCAGCTGCCTGCCCTTGGACCAGGAGCCTGAATCACGCCAGAAATGCTGATTTTGGGGAGGAAGAGGCAAGAAACTCACGAGCCTGCACTGACATCTTGGGCAAATATGGCAAATCATACTTTTTTTGGATGTGCTAGGACTTCTGTTGTGCTAACAGCAATGTTAGTGGCCTTTTGGGTAGGCTGGGAAGGGCAAGGAAGAGGTTGGTGACAGCCCTGCAAGAGTCACGCCAGAGCTAGTTGCTATCTTGTGCAGCAGCCTGTGTTAGCCCTTGTGAAGCAGTTACGACTCAGACTCCGCCGAAGCAGATCTCTGCTGATTCTGTTGCTAAAAGAGGTTTCTAAGCAACACCTCTACAACCTGCCTATATTTCTATATATGTAAATACACAAATGTATCACTCCAGCTCAGCACAAACTATGCAAAAGTCAGGCAGAGCAGCTGTTAGCCGAAGCACTTCAGCAGAGTTGGAAAAGGGATGAGAAAAGTTGGAAAAGAGCTCCAGCTTTGGAGCCCTCAACAGAGGAAAGACATAGACCTGTTGGAGCGGGTCCAGAGGAGGGCCATGAAGTTGCTCAAAGCCCCATCCAGCCTGGTCTTGAACACTTCCAGGGATAGAGCTTCCACAATTTCTCTGGGCAACCTGTTCCAGTGTCTCACCACCCTCAGAGTGAAAAATTTCTTCCTAATATCTAATCTGAACCTACCTTCTTCCAGTTTGAAGCCATTCCCCCTCGTCCTATCACATTGAGCAACTTGGTCTAGTGGAAGGTGTCCCTGCCTATGGCAGGGGTGTTGGAACTCGATGATCTTCAAGGTTCCCTTCAGCCTAAACCATTCTATGATTCTATGTGACAAGAAATGCTGGGGACTTCACTCATTTTGCATGGGCTCTTGGGAAGCTGGTTGTCAGTGCTCTTTGTGAAGACAAACTTGCTCATTAAAAGCTTGATGTTGCTGTTAATGGGTAAACCCAAAATTTCTTTACAACCTACTGATGTCCCAAGAAGCAACATGGGTTAGCTGATGTAGGGAGGTCATACTTCTAACATGGCAATATCCTCATAAATTCAACTGAGGAATCCTCTAAGCAACACTGTACAAAATGATACATATTCCTGTTGCTGAACATTTCTGTTGCTCGGGTAGTATTAAACAGGAGAATTGTTTAGTCTTTGTAAGGAAACAGTTATGAAGAACACCAAAAAACTTGCTGCAGCTCTTTTCCTGTGGTTCTCAGGGGCTCTTGAAATCCATAGTAAATAATAATATTTATTAATAATATTTAACATTTACCACATGGTAAATAATAGCAATGAGTTAGGCATGCTGTTCAATAATGTTCTGCTGCTGCTTTGAATTCCTGTAACAGAACGTGTTCCCAGAGCTTTGAAGTAATGTCATCTTAAAGAAATGTCTGCTAGTGCCATGGATGGAGGCTTCGCTGTGCAGGCTTGTACCAAAGCCAGCAGATGACAATGGAAACAACCCCATTGTTAGCCCATGGCTAATGGACTTTGGAACTGCCAAGACATGGCTGGAACAGGCACCTTTGGTCAGAGCAAAGACTAATTCTGCCCTAGTAGCAGGTGCTGGACAGTGTCATTCACATAATTTCACTTTTTGTCTTTATAGTCTTGATGCAAGGTAGTTCATTACATATCAGACGACAAATCAATGATTTGTAAATGCTGTGTGCAGCAGAGAGACTTCTGCTCATTTCCTGTGTGAAACTGTTTATTTACTTCCTACAAAACCTGTGGACTGGAAATTCAGGCTTTTAAATTGAACATAATTCTTCCAACACAGCAGGATAGCCATCATATTCCACACAAAACCATCTGTAGTAATAAAAATACAACATAAACCCCAGACCTCACAATGAAAAAGTCCTCTTCTTTTCATTTTTTAAACAACCTTCTTCGCAACAATGATACTCCTCACTTCCCTCTTGACTACTGGTGCTGCGAGCCCAGATGGGTCTGCCACACTGCTTTAATTTTCTTCTTAGAATATGAAAAAAATTCACTGCTGGAGGTACGTCGTTATCAACCTGACAAAGAAGGACTTTTCCACGGTGTGATGGCTGCTGCTTTCTTCTGTCAATCTGAATTTTTGACCTCTCTCTTTATGATGAAGTGGGCACCAAAGGATAGAGATTACTTTTGGGGTGCTGCAAGAGTGAGAGGTTTCAAGGACATTTGGGTTTAAATATTTCTTTCCTTGACTCCTCAGTTCCCAGGCCACTGGGCAGCATGAGGAGCAAGGAAGACCCTAAGGACTCCTGTCCCCACTATGAACTGTAGAGCAGCCCAAGCAACCACTCAAAGGTGAGAGCCCACGCTGTCTGCAGGTAGCCCAAATGCCTGAAAACTCCCTTCTGCTAAGGTCCTGAGCCCAGCTGGGGCATCCTCACAACACAGGCTCAAAGCTTCACTGAGTGTCAATGGGAAGTGAGTCTTCTTTGGGGAATAAAAAACTTGGGTTTGGGTCCATGAACATCCTCTGAGTCCAGTTCTTTAGGCTTCTGGTAGGCAATTTTGCCGTCAATTTCATCAGGGATTTGTCTTGATGCTCTCTGGGTCATTTCCTTGGCTTTACCCGCTGGCGTCAGGACTGTGGCTAGAGGCAAATTGATTCTCTGATGTCCTTGCAAATGAATTAAAAAATCATTTAAAATACAGTTGAGAGAGGTTTTTCAGGCTCCTGTGAAGAGTTACCTTTCAATGCTAAATGATTCTGGCTCCAGATCTTTTTCCTTGAAAATACTTTGAAAATAAACATGCAGAATCCCATAAAATCGGTTAACTTGAGTGAGGCTGAATGCACTGTTGCTGTTCATAATAAATGATCAATCTAACAAAGGAAATTCTAGCATTAGCTTGGTTTTGATTTCCAAAATAGAAAATCAGATCAGAGAATGGAATGACTTTTCTAACACAGAAATTACAGGAACAGATTTCGCCCTCCTTTGTGCAGACATGGAGTCCTCCTGGGGGAGAACAGTATCGATTAAGAGGGGAGCCCAACTTACAGATCCAGGTGCGAACAAACCCAGGACTGTTGCAGTCAGTAGGACGTTGCCATTTGCTTCAGGATGTGTAGGCTCTGACTTTTAGATGTGTCTTTTCCTTTAAAGTAATTGCACGCCAGCTAATTGTTTGTGTGTGTATGTGTGTGTATGTGCACCAGATGCACAGATTTGCGGACCCCAGAGAATTTCAGTCCTTTCAAAGGATGTGATGTAAAATTCTGTACACTAAATTTATTTCTTCCCATGCAACTGTGTACAATCAGTTCTAATAGGAACTAGACACTTCCTGCACGTCTGTTTTTTAATGGAATCTGCGAAGTTTTATAAGGGCCATATTTAGCTGTACATCCTCTCAACTGTTAACTGTATTATCCTTTTAAGGAAGTCATTAACTGTTCACTAAACACTCTTCCTATAGTGGTTTTACAATGCATGCATGTTGAAATGTGGGTCTCTGTGGGCAAAATAGCTCTTCATAGTAAAAGAATCGGTGTGTATGTATGTGACTAGAATAAATGAGGAGAACCTCTAAAACGTATGGCAAGATTAGCAAATAATTTCTGCTTGTCTGCCCTCCAACAGCTCCTAACACAAACTTCATATATTTAAAGAATTTCCTTTTTTCACAACTGATCCCTGGACTATTGCTCATGCCGCCCAGATATGATATTTTCAGTTACATTTTTGTTTCAGCTTGAAGGAGAGAAATGATTTTCACATCCTGACTAGTTCAGCATTTGCAGCTGAAGCTGTTTTCTTCCTTGCGTCATTCTGGACTAGCTCCTACATTTCATCTCACACTCTGCTGTTATGCTTTCCATGCACAAAGTGGAACCATCAACTTTCAGCCTAAAAAGTCTATTTTAAGATGAAGGGAAATCAAATGAGGAAGATCGTAAGTGAAGTCTCCATGAAGAAGTTCACTGCACTTCCTCTTTATGAAAACAAACTGGAGGCTGCCCCTGGCAAATGTGAGCTTTGTTTTAATGTAACTGTACAGTAAAGACCTTAATCCTTGAACCTGCCACAGTCCAGCCCTGTGAAGTCTGCACAAAGTTTACATGGGAGTTACAAATCAGAAAGAGATAGCACTGAAATAAATGTTCTGTACTTCTTATGGGATAATGGTATTGTACTCTGCCAAGCTGCAGGTTAGTTTTTTGCTGGACCTCTTTTGCACTTGAGTAATCAAATATCAAGAAATTAGAAACTGCATTCCTTTCTTTACTTACCTGCATCTGCTTCCTTTGCAAAAGCTAAAAAAAAAAATAAAAATCCAGCAATTCAAACTTTCCAGTGTATGTGTTTTCTTCCCGTGGTTTGTGGTTCTTTCTCCCCCTGACTGAAACTCGTGGAAGCATGTGAGCAGGTGCCCAAACAATTTCAGGCATTCCCATGTCAGGAAAACTTCCCTTTCTGACTCCACAGGACTCTGCAGCCACCGGAGGTGGGTCAGCGGTAACGGCAACTGTGCACAGGCTCGCATAATCCACCTACTTTGCCGTCCACTTCTGTGGGCTTCTCCTCCCACGGCAGTGGTGGACTGGTGACAAAAATAAATGGCAGAAAGTTAATTATTCTACCTTACATTTTTGAGAATTTTGATGCTTGGGCTCTTTTCTCCTTTGTGATTCTGTCATGGGGAAGGCAAGAGTGGTTGGGGTCACAGCCCCAGTGCAGTAGCAAAGTGCCGAGGTATGGAGACACAAATAAGACCTGCTATCACAGCTGGTCACCAACATGTGTTTGAGAGAAAGAAACAATGAGATGGCCGGGGAGGATGAAACCTTGGCAATGTGTGTGCTTAGAACAGGCTAGTAACAAGCCTTGGGAAGGTATTCGCATGTGTTTGCATACGGCAGAGGAAAAGAAGAGAAACATGTGCAACCACGTCAGCTGGGACCAGCCCAGCAGGACAGCGTTTCCCCACCAGTTCCTCAGCCCAGGCATGTGGCTACTTACAGTCAGTGCCAGGGTTTCTCGGCTCATCCCGGGACACTGTCAGCATCATGACCTCAGCCTGACTTGTGGTCACTCTGCCGTGCTCTGCCCAGCGGAGGGAACGGGGGAGTGGGAAGGAGGTGGGTGGTAGGTCTCGTCTTCAGTCTGGCAAAAGAAGACCTCGTGCGCTCTCAGGCTCTGCAAAGCCAAGGGGCCACACCACATCCTTCTTCCCAAAACTGCAAATCCCAGGAGTCTGATAACTGGGAAAATCTAGAGTGAAACATGGTGAAACTTCTTAGAGAGTTTTCCCTTCATCTGCATTTTTAGGAGGCGTGACCAAGCTCTCAAGGTTGTTAGCCTAACATTTGGTATCCATTTAAAAAATATTTATTTTCAATGTCCACATAAACAGGATCCTCCCTTCTGGAAGAAAAAAAATATTGGTTGATGTGTTTCTAGGAAGATAACATGGGGTGAGAGTGTGTACAAAGCTGGATGTGCCTGCTCCCCAGAAAGCTCTGCCATGCTCAAATGTTTGTAGAACTTGGTTCTTTATGAATGAAAGCAAGAGTGATTCATTGAACTCAATATGCCTCAGAACAAAGATTCCTGGAGGAATAATGTAAGGATAATGGAAATAAAATATTTCAATTTTTATAGAAAGTAATGGGAAAAAAAAACCTTTTCAAAAAAATCCCCAACCTCCTTTTCTAGAAATAGTCAGAGCTTAATTTTTCAAAAATTCACCTACATTTTGTTTTGCTAGTTGGGGACTACATCCCTTGATGGAGCAAGGAAAACATCAGGATGGCAATGTGTGCAGCAGACGTGATCTGAGTCACACAGAAGGGCTGTCATCTGCACGTTAGGCTTTCAGGGGGATCCCAGAGGCCTCGTTCACAGCTTGGACCCCACCGAACAAGGCCCTGCATAAGCTCCCCGAGACATGCACAACCAATTTACTTTTAAGAGCAGAAGTATACAACGAATCATTATTATTAAACCATAGGAAATGGATGGGGAGGGTACGGTTTTGATTAAGGAGCAGTTTACCTCTATTACATGCAGGAATAAATGACTACTTATAGAGCGGGGCAATGAGAACAGTTTTTTTGGTGGAGAACTTCAGTCTAAAAGCCAAAGTCCGCTGCTTGGGCTAAAGGCAGTTCCCCACGTTGTGGAGCCGGTGGAGGAACCACTGCGCACTGACTTTTGGCAGATGCAGAGAATCAGACCTCCTTGCCAGGCCTCCTTGAGCAAAGGCTTCTGACATAACTCCTCGCGATTGCCTTGGGGAAACTACAGGCTTGGTTACAAGAGGAAACAAAACACAACGTTTTGCAACAGACCAAGGTCGCCAAGAGACTTTTGCAGTTTATGCTGGGACCTGCTGTTCAATAGACTCAGACAAGGAGGTGGGCAGCAAGGTAAGAACATTTTCTGATGATAGCAAGTATTCAGGGTAGCAAGGTGCCCTGCATTCTCCGGGGCAGAGTTATGAAGTTCAACCTGATGCATAAAACACATGAGAGAAACTCCTGAATGTATATGTCCTAGTGGCAATGCTGGTAGCTCTAGACTGCCAATGGCATGTCGTCTGCATAACTACACTGTAAATAGATTTATTTCCGTTTATCTTTTAATTAAATACACGTCTGTAAGCTGCAAAAACCCAACACTTCCTGGGGACTTAGAAGAGCTGTGCCGGATGGAATGACGTTCTTCAGCTTTGAATCAGATCTTGAAGCTAGTGAGAAAGTATGATTAAGAAAGACTAAAACATCTGGAAAACAGCTGATGATGATGTCCCCCCAAGGGACATAATCAAAATATACTGAAAGAATATTTTTGTTGCAGAAGCAAGGCCAGTATTGCACACAGAGAAGTAATTTTTCTTGGGAAAATAAAAAAGTGTCCCTATCCAAAAGGCTTTTTTTTCCTCTCTCCGTTAAAATTTAGGAAAAAAAACAAGAACAAAAAACAACGGAAACAGTAATTCCTCCTTTTTTGGACAATGAAAATAAATGCTTACTAGTATCTCCATATTTAGGCAGGCCAGCATACTTGGGGGATATAGTCACTCATTTAGTATCAAGGGCTCCTTTGTTTGCAAAAGCAAAAATAGCATTTGAACAACCCTCGTGGACACTTCTGCCTTCAAGCATAACGTGGCTGTAATACAAAATTGCAAGTGATTCAAACCCCCTTTGAAATCAATGTCAAGATCCAGCTCTTTAAAAAGTTGCTGGAGAGGCTGACTCCGGAGGGGTTTGCGGGGTGTTTAGGTGAACGTCAGCCAAGTCCCATCGGATTCATCCCCAGAGCTTCGCTTCTGGGATCTGCAGCGGCTCAGGCGATGGACAGCAGCCTTCCGGCAGGACAGCCCTCATTAGCCTTGTTTCTTAATTGGACAGAGAGATAGCTGCACATCAGAGCTCCTTTCCACGAAGGACGAGTGACCTGCCGCTGTCATCTTTAAGGCCTGAACTCATTTCCTCCCTGGCAGAGCCAGAGACTTTCTCTCGTTCGGCGACACAGGGCTCGGCTCTGCCCTCCATGGCCACGTGCTGCACAGGACGGTGCAGAGCCGGGCACATCGGTCTCCAACACAGCTCAGCCCAGGACGACGAGCAGAGGCGGTGGATGCTTGAAGGTGACTTGGGACAGCCTCTGAGCTGGCCCCGTGCCATCCTGACAGCCCTTTCCCACCCGCTCTGTGCCTTATCTTCTTCCTGTGCGGTGTAGCCATCCCCTTCAAGTTTTGATCCAAGATGCTCAGTCGATCCACCTTTTTGCATCATTGAGCCACCCATGTTATCATCAAATACTGTGATGTCAGGAGGAGAAGCAGTACTTGGACATCTTGGTCTGCTCAAGTTCTCCTCCAAGATCTGCCCCGCAAAAGTGGAGATTTGATAGTGATGAGTTGTAGTAAATCTCTCACATTAGGGACAGCACTGGACAGCTTGAGAATTAAGAGAATGAAAGCCCTATATTTAAAAAGGGAGCAGAGGGGAAAAAAATCAAGGTAATACCCAGATTATTTTCCTAACCCCCGTAAAGTCCAGTTCTGGAAGGCTCTGCACAATTTAAAAGACATTTTGCGAGGAAGGGTATTTACAAGCATGGAGGTAACTGGAAAATGGGATAAAATGGTAGATGTAGACAATTTTCTTTAATAAGGAGCTGACCATATGGATGATGGAATTTTTACGGATCACAGATCTCATCTGTCTGAACTTCAGTGAACCATCTGATGGGAGGACACAAGGGGAATTATTTGTTGAAATGAGGAAGAGGGGATCTCGATGAAAAAGCTCAATGAGAAAGAAAAAGAAATAGGTAATGGAAAAGCAGGAATGGTGAATTAAGAGATGAGACTGAGAACTGATTTTTTAAAATTCTTTTTTATATCTTCATAACTGATCTTGACACAAAGCACATGCTTTAAAAAGTCTGGTTGTGACATTGAGCCCCAGAACATTGCCGGGTTGGAATGGGATGTCGAATGGAGAGAACGAGGTGACTTTGAAGGCACAGGTAACAGATGGAACTTAAAGAAATGGAATGAAAAGTGGGAATTCGGGATTTTAGGGATAACAAATGAGGATTTGTACAATAAACCAGGAATTAAATGGAACAGGGGAAGGGAAAGATGTAGGTGTGTCAATTATTGGCAGTTTGTAAATCACAAGTGCAATGTGAATGACAAAGCAGTAAGTAGTGAGACACCAGTAGAGACCAGTAGAAAGGGGAATTGTTGATTCTATTTTTCAAAGTGCTGGTGAGATGTAACCCAGAGGTACATGTTCAATTCTGGCTACCAGCAGTCAGAAAGGACAAACTGAGCCTGGAAAAAGTGCAAAGAAGGAGCAGAAGGCCACATCTAACTTGTCCAAATGAGGAAGACTTCAGCTCCTGGCCTCGGTGCGTGTGCTGGGCACATCCTGACCTACAGCAAGGCAGAAGCTGGCAGCATGCACCCCTCCTGTCCCCACTGGTGGTTTTGGAGGAGTGAAACCTGGGACCCTGGTGGGGGAGCTGGGCAAATCCTTGGCCTGGATAATGAGGGGAATGACACCTCAAGAGCTTCCTGAAGAGCATTCCCACCCCTCTGGCTTTCTGGCTGTCCCAGTCTCCTCTCACTAGACAGGACCACATGGGGCTGGCTCCTCCAGCCTACCAAAGCAAGGCCTGGTCATCTGCTGCCTGTAAGCCCTTTTCTAGCCATCCAAGGACATGGAGGCTGTGGGTCAGCTTCCTAGTCAGAGAAGTGGGGCCAAATAAGCCAATGAGTTTTAAGATGGAGCTTAATCCATTTGGTAAAGGACTTTAATGAGTTGTTGGACCACTTTTCAGTGACCTGGGCGCCTCAAGTTCCTAGGAAGCTATAGGCTCCATATCTTTCCCATCAGTACAGTACCATCTGTGCTCCCAGAGGACCACTGGCAGCATCAAACATCCAACTCCTGGAGTGTTGTGCAGAGCTACAGAAATGCTGGCCAGTGCTGTTTTCAGATATTAAGCTTTGATGATGGCATTTAGTCAATCCTTGCTCGCACTATGGCAGCAAAAGGTTCCTTCTTGTTCCTGAACTTGAGTATTGGCTAGTTCTGTTCTATTTCTAGGGTATTTTTCTCCACTTCTTTCACATTTCCAAGGAAGAAACCAATGAATCAAATGGCTTTAAAAGAACACTTTTTCAGCATGATATTTTTCCAATATGTCTTGTGGGCAGTAGTTGCTATTATCAGCCTCTTGTACCTGTCTCCCTGGGATTCGTTTTTCCCCTCATGGCAGTATTAAGTTAATACAAACCTGCTGCTACCTGCAGTGTTTCCAAGGTGAGTCAAGTCATTTCAGTGGGATCTCAGAAGCAGCATGCTCGGTTGCAGCAATTTCTGGCACATGACAAGCACCACATTCCAATGTGCCAGCAGCAATTAGCTCCACAGTGTGAAGTTAGCCTCGGTAACAAGTGAGAAAATGGTGAGGGAACGGGAGAGTTGCAATTTAGAATTTTGGGTAGTCAGAGCCATCTGAGATCCCACGCTGTGAAGGGTGGGTGAGATATCGATTACTAAGGCTGCATGACTCAACTCTTTGGTCCCTCTTCACATCCTCGTGCAGCTGTGCTGAAGCTGGGGACAGTCCACGTGGATCCAGCTACTTGGAGTTTCAGGATTTTTGCCTGAGCTTCAAACAGTTACCAGAACATAATGGGAAATGGGATCACAGGGAGTCCGGACTTGGTAGCTTTCCTATTTAGTTAATAAGCCTGTTTATTTAGACTTAGCAATTTCCTGTGGTCTACAGCGTATTTCCAGAAAGGAAACTCAAGTGCTGCTGTACCACTGCTGTCTATAAGTACCACTGAAGAAAGACAATATACAATCCACTTTCATTTATTTCACAATTCGGAAGTAATCGCCCTCCTTTGTAGTCATGTGCCTTTTACTCAAAGCTCTCTGTGTACTTCCGCTTAACACAAAGTCACTTTCTGTTGCTAAAATTAATACTTCCTAGGTACTGATCTCATGCCAAAAGAGCCAGTGATACCACTGACTCAGCACCACCCACACACATCACTCTCCCCAGCCAACACTTTGCCAGAAGGAGTCAAACTTGCCCCCGGGTGCAAGGGGGCCCGGCACAGAGTCTGTCCCCCAGCACCCTACACGGGGATCCCAATGACCTGCTTTGCCTCCAGCTCCTTAGCACTGCGCTCGCACTGTCTTGCTCCACATAGAAGTACCCAAAAGAAGAATTGACTCATCCTGTCCAGCCAACCTAGGTGTAGGACTGATGGCCTCTTGATTTCCAACCATGAGTTAAATTCCCACCTGGCACTACAGCAATGTTCATTAAAAAAAATAACAAACTCTCAAAACTGTGTAGCATCCTGGTGCTACCCAAAACCCATCTACTTAGGAAGAAGAGCATCATCGCTCAACACTGTGGACATGAATAGAAAAGGAAAATTAAGTGGGGTGAGTTATGACTGGTTGCCAGCTCCAGGCAACTCACCTTATACCATCAGACTGTCTCAGAGTTCAGCCCTATAACTCCGATTAAATCAGTTGTCAATAATCTGGCTAAAGATGGCCCGTGGGTCCGAGTTAAAACAGAGGAAAGAAAATCAATAAAGGAAAGTGAATCCAAGATAATATGCATAACAGCAAGCAGTAAGAAACCTGGCTCCTCTTTTTAACACCATTAATAGTTATTAAATTTCTATGTGATCATTACAGGTGTGCGTGCAGGATGCATCAAACAGTTATAATCCACGTTCTTGCAGGAGGTTTCAGCTGTTAATGCAGGGGATGGTGAGCGTAACCCAAAAAGCTGTGCTGTCCTCCTGCACTGCTGGCCCCGCGCGAGCCTACGCCCTCCAAAGTACCGGGTGGTTTGGTGTGGGTAAGTCTGGGAAGGGATCTGGAAAACATGTTCACAAAGATGTTATTTAAGGGACAGAAATTCTAACCAGCAAATTTGTGGTCGGATTTTATCGTAACATGTGTATTTATTGTTTACCCAGAAAATTGACTAATTAACAGTTCTTCTTATAGCCACAGCAACTGAACGTATTTGTACTGCTGAGGGCATGCACAGTGACTCTGAAGCCAAGCTACAGTTTGCATTTCTAGCCAAGGCTCTTCACTGAGCCCTTTGCCAACAGGGGGTTTGGATTGAATCGGTCTCCCTGTCCTTCATTTAGAAAGACTATCTCATAAGCCCTCAAAATCCTATATCCTCTCTTCTTTCCCCTCTCGTTCCCACATGCACATGCTGCCACCAAGACTGGTGGTCCCTTGCCCGTGGCAGCCAAGTGCTGACGGGACCAATGGGTGTGAGCGGAGCCGTCCCCAGCTGATGGGGAAAACATTGGTCAGGTCCAAGCCCAAGCCTTACCCATGCCGTTATAAGCAAAGAAGATGCCTCTTTCAGGTTCATTAGCAGTGGGTTAGGAGTGGTTTAGCCACCTAGAAACTTCAGCGTGCTGGTGGGGATGGGGCCCAGCCCAGCAGGTCCTGCCTCCATCCGTCCCGGCAGCCCCAGACAGCACTTGCTCGCCTGCAGCAGCCGGTGCGGCTCAGAGCTGGGGATAAGCAAGCACGCCGGTGGCCTAGAAATTGCAGAAATATTGACAGACGAATGGACTTTAATTCGTGCAGGCAAACTCTTATGCCGCTGTATTGAGGGTGATTGCGTACTGTTCCCGCTTTTCCAGTTAGTCCAAGGTCATTTCGTTGGAAAGCGCTTGTTTTCTCACGTGTGGTTTTGGGGGGTTTTCTTTGAAGCATGGGCTGGGGGTGACTTTTAACTGTCTTTTAAGGGTTTTCCAAAGGGAGCTCCATGGGTGGAGAGTCCAAAGGCTGTTGAGCGGCACTGTACGGATGCTGTTTTATACACATGTGGTGTTAGCAGTGCTATCCCACCACATGCAACAGAGCAGGCTGTCTTTCATCTGCCCTTCCAAGCCATCACAGCATTTTATTTCTGCTGTTAGCCAAGGAAAAGACTGGAATAGTTTCTCCCGGGAGCAGCCGGCGGGCCTGGAGGCTGAGCTACAGATCTAAACCTAAAGCTTCGTTCAATCTCCAAAGCAACTTGGTCAGGAGGGGAACAACCCATCTTGTCTCAGTTTCACAGATTTCTGGAACATTCACATGCACACATGAAAATAAGCATGTAAAATACTGCAGAGAATCTGATTCTGGAACTCTTCATCTAACGCATGTCATGAAAAGTAGGTTTATATTCCGAATGTTAAATATATATATAAAAAAAAAGAATATATATACATAATATATATATTTAGATATATATACGGTTTTCAGGCCATTATTGATGCCCAGAGTGTTAAAAGGTGGCTCACTGTCCATTTTATGCAACAGAAAAACTGACCAGTGATTGCTAGCAGCTTCCTCACGCTTAGGTCTGAAATCACCTCTGCTCTGTTTGCAAATGCCTTGGGAGACATTACTCGAGAAGAGAAGGCGTGAAACAAAACCCTACTTGTAAGACATTAGCAGGTATTGGCTCCAGAAGAGAAACTACAATGCCAGTTAGATTTGGCCATTGACAATGGAGCAGATAATCACCGAAGCTAAAATCAGATTACCCGAAATGAAAGTCTGTTGCCTGGCTGCAGCCGAGTTTCAGATGTTCTTATTGTAAGTGTACCGAGAGGAATTGCAATCCCGTTATCCAAACAAGGACCAAAAGCCCAAATCAAATGCCAGACAGATTAAACAGTGACTTCCCACGTCCCCTCCACCACGCGTACCCCGGAGCCGGGCACTGCCTCTACTCGGACATCTCCAGCCAGGACCTCCCTTCGGCTCTCCACCAGCAGCATCTCAGTCAATTCCCAGCACCCAGCCTCCAGCTCCAGTTTAAAAGATGATGTAGATGTAAACTGAGAAGTCTGGGTATTTTGTCTTGTTGGAGCTTTTCCACTCTTTGCGTTCGCACATTGGTCGCAGGATTGCACTTTTGACAACAAATTTTATCCTCTGCTGGACTTGCGAGCTATGGTCAGAGGCAGTGCAATATCACATTGGCAAACATTTGGGCTCCTTGGTATTTTTGTAAATTTACTATTATTCAGCCGAAGTTTGCAGAAGAGTTTAACTGAAAGGTCAATGAAAGAATATCTGCATATTGTAAATCTAATAATCGGGGAAGATGTAATTTGTTTAAATTTAGGAAAAAGCCAAAGTAAACTCTTTAAAGAAATTGCTCATATATTTGAGGCTAGCAGTGGGGTAATAAAAATAGAAATTATGTACATAGGACCTATTGTGGTATAGAAACTTAACCTCAACATATTGATTGAGGCAGTTCTTTTCCCTGAATTAATATACGCCTACGAGTGAGTATTTGTTTTAGGAAAGTTAAATAGAAAGGCCATGAATAAATATAAAGGCTGAGATGAAATAGCCATCTGGACTACATTAGAGCAAAATGCGTAATTGAAGCAAAGAGAGCATACATCCTTTGATCCAGTCACGCACAACTGAAATGAAAGTAAATGGGCAATTCCTCTTATCTAATCATCGAAGAAGAGTTTGCAGCACATGTGAGTGAGAAGGACCGCTGGAGGGCTGCAGCTGGGGCCACCTCTGCGGCAGGAGGACCTCAAGTACGCCAGCTGCAGGTGTCCTTGTGTCGGGTGCTATGTCAGGGCCAGAACTTCAGCGTAAGCCCTAGCTGGACTTATCTTTAAACTACCAAAACCACGCGTCCAGCCTCAGCATCTCTGCCGTTTCCATGGGATTAGCAGCAGAGCCATATGGCAAGGCAAGCTTGAGCTCGCCTCTTCGTGCAGCTGGAATAGATGGGGCGGCTTCATGGCGCTCTGTTCTGCCACGGCGGGGACACCCACGCAGCGAGTCAGGGTGGAGAGCCAACCAGGGAAACACTGGTCCCTTTTAATCCAGATCAGTCTTGCAAGCAACAGCACAGAGAGGGAACGTGCATTGCCGTCCCACTGCCTTGAAGTGCCCTCCATTTGATTAAAGGTGAGGACGTGGGGATGGGGTTGCCAGAAAAAGCTAACGGGAGCAAAAGCCCGTACTTCAAGAGCCTGAATTCTGCCTCAGCCTTTGAAGCCAGGGCTGCCTTGAGGCTGGTGCCGATCTTCGGGGTGCGCAGCCATGCTTAACACTAAGGCAAAGGAGAGGGCAGAATTGAGGTCTTCCGAGTAAGTTTTGTATCCTACTGTTGAAATCCCAGCCAGCTCCTGAATGAGCTAAAAACTCATCAGAAACTGCCTCCAGTAAGCTCTGCTTTCCTGAGCACTGCCGCCTCTTCGCCCAGGCAATACTCTGCCCATTATCAGATCAAAACCCAGAGCAGGTGGCTCTGCCTCTTGGCCCCTTGGTCCCTTGGCCAAAGATGTACTGTTGGTCAGGTCTGCAAACAGCCCTGGTCCTAGATCAATAGTGTTGTGCTTGCAGAAATCTAGTGGGTAAAGCAGGGAACACCAGAAGCTTTTCGCTGAGGTAGATGACTTGGCTCACATTCGTGTTACTAGCCTAGTAGACCACCAAGTTTTTCCAATAGAGCTGTACCAATATCAGGAGAGCTTCCCTAGCTGCATAAAAGTACTCCTGGAGAGGCACCTTCAGATTAAATTTCTCCTCCAGCTTCCCAGCTGAACCCCTCACATCTGTGGTGCTTTTGAAAATGGTGTCTTAGACCTGACATGCATCCTAAAGATGCTCTGCTGCAACAGAACCTCAAGGCTTGACCTGCTGAAGGTCACAATGCTGATCAAAACCCCCAACATCCCTTGATCATCCCACCTCAAATAGGGCTCATCGAACTAGTAGGTGTGATTCATCATGGTAAGTCCCCATGCTAAGGGACAAGGACAATTAGAGGCACGGGTGTGCTGCTGAATGAGTGTGGGGGGGTCTTGCAACCAGGGCATAACATGGGACCAGGAGGCAGAGCCACCTGCTGGAGGCCCAAGCAGGAATAAGCTGCCTATTGATTTGGTGATGGGCAGCACATCGCCTGGGCAAGGAGACGGCGGTGCTCAGGTAGCAGAGCTTGCTGAAGGCAGCTTCTAATTAGTTTTTCGCTCACTCAGGAGCTGGCTGGGATTTCAACAGCCGGTTCAACCACAGTGGACCAAGCTGTCTCCTAGCAGAGCCCTGTCTGGAGCGGGGGAAGAAGAAATTCTGTTGCATCCAAGGAAATAATTTTTCAAGATCCTGTTGTCAACTGCCAGCTTCTTGAATAGCTTTTCCATTTCTCCCATGCTCCCCAGTTCTGCTCCTGTGGTTTAGCCCTGTGTTTAACATGACGGGTTTGCGAACAGGGAGAATGTAAAGTCAGCTCTTCTGTGCTGAGGGCGACAGGCTGGATAATAACCTCAAAACAGCTCTGTGGCCAACAGCATGATATTATCTAATTATTTTTCTTCATTATTTTCCCAGCTCACAGAGCAAGGGAAATGATTTGCAAATGTTCATATATATATATATACATATACACACACACATATATGCATTTTTTGACATTGCAACATAAAATATTCATGTGGAGAGTTTTTCCATTATTTCCCAAGTTCAAGCAGAAATTTCTTAGAACAGTTCGTCTGATTGATGTTATGTAGATCATTTCATAGTTTTTACAGGATAGAGATGATAATTCCAGAAAAAGAGGGTGCCAGAGCCTGCCGATTTTGAGAGAGAGTGGGAAGCTTTTAAAAATTAAATTTTCAAATCCTTGACAAATTCTTCATTGAGTGTCTTCCAGAGTGAGACAGACCAATTTCAACTAGCTCTGCCATGCAGTGGCAAAGCTGGCTGAGTAACTGAGAGATGTGTCTGATATACCTCCCTTAACGCTACCAAAAATTGTACAATGAGTCCTGTGACATGCTGGTCACAATGGATGCTCTTTGGTAACAACCATCAGTTGAGTGAAGGTGGATACTTCCTTCCAGTTAGTTAGGAAAGTCTGTGTGCCAAACCCTTAGATCCAGAGCAAAGACACTGTGATACAGGGAGGGCAGCTGAAAAAATACACTATGCCTTTGAATAACAGCTCTGAGTCCTGACAGCTCCCTTATTTAAATCCAATCTCCAAGCTGGAAAAGAAGTTTTCTGTCATGGGCTGTATCCACCACTGTCCTGTCCATCCTCTCACTGAAGGTTGTCTTCCCTTTGCGCTCAACAGAATACTTTTTTTTTTTTCCCATTTGCGTTTCACCATATTAAATGAGTAAAACTTGCACAAGAGTTCAGAGGAAAAGAGGATTCCCCGTATCCCAGGCACTCACTCTTTCCCGTGCAGCCTGGCCACCCTCCTGCACTGTCCATCTGCCAAGCAAGATTCAACATCTCAGAGACAAGTGGCAAGGGGAAAGATTTTGCATGAGAAACGGTGAATTTTCAGAGCAAATACCATATTCATATTTGTCAGGAACAAAAAGTACAGTTTACAGCCACATGCAGCTGAATATAAATTAGTTTGCACAGCTGAGTTAACCTTTATCCCTGCCGGGGAGGAAGAGATTTAGCTTAAATGGGAAACCTCAGGTCAGATTTGTCCGGCCGTAGCCCCACGGACTCCCGTACTGGCCCTTTAGGTCACATCACTGCAACCTGCCACCGGCCACCTCCGTAGCAGAGAGGTTTGTAGAGAAAATGCCAGGACTGGGGGAAAGAAATACAGTTGAGGACTTCCCACCACATTGCTGTCCAGACCTGAATCCAAGCCTGCCAGCATTTGCAAACCCACCAGGAAAGCCCTCTGTGATCTTACTTATCCAGACTTCATCGTGGCTCTGTGAAATCCAAAAATATTGTCTGAAAATTAGGTCAGGGTGACCCATCTGAAACAGGAAGGGTGAAGTCAGAGGGTGAGGCAGATCTTTACAATGATAAACAAACACAATTGCTACCTTTTGTCCCATTTCCGAGTCAGTCTCTCAAGGTCTGTAGTTTCTTGTCTGGAGATGTGCCTTCAAGTTCCTGCTCTGTCCCGACTATTCACGTAGGTGTTTTTGATGGAGCTGGCATCCTCTTTGGCTACTCTTAGCTTATCCAGCTCTCAGAGCATCACTGCCCACCACTGGATGTCGCTGGCTCTGGTCTTGGTGGACACAAGACCCTGTTTCTTTCCTGTAGCCTGTGGCAGGCTTGGAGAATATCTCAAGCCTGGTTTGGGGCTCCCTGTTAAGACTTCCCATTGCTGACGTGCTGCTGTGTGTGCCAGGCTGGTGAGAGCCTGTCTTCCTCTGACAGCGGCCGAGCATGACACTTGCTGCCTCCATCCCCTTGTGGGGATGCCCAGGGGAGCCCAGAGGCCTCTCTGATGAGGTCCAAGCTCCACAACTTCCTTCACCATTTGGTGAGGACCAGCTGGATATACTCAGGGCACACCGTGAGAGCTGATTAGCTGATGTGGACCTGCTAGAGGTCAAACACAGTCTGCCAGAGGAAAGATTAGGAGATAGAAAAGAGGGGGAATGCCATATGTCTGGGATTTGCCTGCTTTCCACCCCCGTGCATGTTGGCTGAGTTGAGTTTCAAGGCTCCGTACGCGTGCCCAGCTGCCAGCTGAGAGCAGGGGTGGCAGCTGGGCTGTGACACGCCGCAGTGCCGGTGGCGTGCAAGCTCCAGGGCAGCACGGGAAGAGCAGGTCCCATGCTTTCCCGGCATGGCTGGCTCCTGTGCTCCAGCCAGGCCAGCTCAGGAAAGCAGCGGCTGTTCTGCAAGGAAGAGGCATTGATGTGGCTGTAGGATGGGGGAGCTGGTGTAGTCATCCCTGATGAGGTGGTAGGTTTGCTCTTGCTGGAGATACTGAGCTGTGATATCAGTCAAGTGGTCACAGGGGCCAGGTGCCATCCTTGCACTAAGCAACTCCCCTCCAGTGAGAAACTGGGGTTTAAAAGAGTTGGGTACCCAGATTGCCTCCAGGATAGTCAATTTTTTAGTTTGTTGTTTGAATCAAACCCAGTAAATCATAGGTGGAAATAGGTAACCTGAGTAACTTGGCCTTAGATTCACATAAATGGACGGATGGATCCACCTTTGGTAAAACTCCCCCAGCTTTGGTGGCCTTGTCCTAGATCGGCAGTTGCCCGCACCTCGTTCCAGCTTGGTGACAGCTGGAAAGGCTAAAGCAGGACGTGATGGAAGAGCTTCTCCAGATCTTTAGTCTGTCCAAGGCCATTTGAACATCAACCTGTCGCTTAAAGTACGTGCAGTTCCAGGTGGGAAGGTGGAGCCCTGGGCTCGGCAGGGGAGCCGGCAGGAGGGTGTTTAGTCCTCCATCCCTAAGCAAGAGAGAAAATACAGGAAGGCAAAGAAAATTTTTCCACAGGAAAAAAAAAGAGGGGGGAAAGCCAACTTGCACACATGATTTTTATATTGAGATGCACTTGTCAGGAGCCATGAAACCAACACTTCACTAAGAAAGCAGAAGCCATGAAGGGCTCATTTGCTGACAGGCTCAGTCTCCTGTGGCTGTTGAACTCGAGACCTACAGGGAAGTACAATCATTTATACTGTGCAAAAAACCACTGGGCTTTATCATAGCCTGTCACGGGAATACAGACGCCTACAGACCTGGGGGTGTAGCTCCGATCAGTGGGCAAGGCTAGAAAGGCGGGAAAACTTCCCCGGGGGAACTGAAAGCAAAACAACCCCCCAACCTTCAAAGGCAGCTTAGCAAGAGAAACAGATCCCACAAGCTGATTTCTGTAGGCACTGCTTATCATTTTAAGTGCTGGAGGTTTCACACTTTAAAGGCTCACTTCCTCTACAGCGCTCACACAACAGCAATATAATAATATTTCCCCCTCCTCTTCGGTGTCAGTCATTATCTTCCAGCCTCCCATATGTCTTATCCAGACCATAAATGCCAACTGTTTGTGGGCTCTTCTGCAGAGTCGCCCATTCGCGTGTAACATCAGGACAATAAATAATTGCAAATCATTCCCAAGGTTTGTTTTCCCGGTGCTGTCAGATTTTTTTAAGACACTTTATAAAAAAAACAATTTTAATGGTCCTGACCCACGGGCCTATGGCTCATGGGGAGGGAGCTGTTAAATGCAGTCTGTATCTGCCATTCTTTCCTCTCCCCTTCCATCTGCTCATGTCTCTGTCTGTCTGTCTCTCTGTCTGTCTGTCCTGCCACAGTTTGTCTACCCACATCCTCTGGCTTTCAGGCAGCCAGCGGGCTGGCAGAGGTGCTGTCATGGTTTAACCCCAGGCGGCAGCTGGAACCACGCAGCAACTCCCTCCCTCCCTCCAGTTGGAATGGGGGAGAGAGTTGGAAGTGTAAAAGGGAGGAAAAACTCATGGGTTGAGATAAAGACAGTCGAATAGGTAGAGCAAAAGCTGCACACGCAAGCAAAGCAGCGCAAGGAGTTCATTCAGTGCCTCCCACCGGCAGGCAGGTGCTCAGCCCTCCCCAGGAAAGCCGGGCTCCATCACGCGTAACGGTTACTTGGGAAGACAAATGCTGTAACTCTGAATGTCCCCCCTTTCTTTCTTCTTCCCCCAGCTTTATATACTGAGCATGATGTCATATGGTACGGAATATCCTTTTGGTCAACTGGGGTCAGCTGTCCCAGCTGTGTCCCCTCCCAACTTTCCGTGCCCTCTCAGCCTGCTCATTGGAGGGACGGTGTGAGGAGCAAGAAAAGGCCTCGACTGCTCAACAACAACTAAAAACATCAACTCATCCCGCTCTCATCACTCAACGCTCTCAACACCGCTCTCATCCCGAATCCAAAACATAGCCCCACACCAGCTGCCAGCAAGAGAGTCAACCCCATCCCAGCTGAAACCATGACAGGTGGTGTGTGAAACCAGGCCAAAATCCTGCTTTTCACCCCTTCACGTGCGTCCCTGTGTATGCGCATGAACAAAATGGGACCAAACACAAAAAGTAAATGAACCCTCACACTTTAAGTCTGGTTTTCATCTGGTGGTGCAGGCAGTAGCCCAAATACGTTCCCTCTTTTCAAAACGTCTACGTGGGAGTGCACAGTTCTGCACGTCTGTCAGTCACCCTTCCATTAGAGAAGTTGAAAACCCACTGCTTTGTATGTTACGTGCAGATACAGGCAGAGCAGACTGGGTCCTCTGCGGAAGAAAAAAAACCTCAAGAAAAATAGTAACATTCGGGGTGATTTTACTCCACCTTTTAAGAGCTATACTTCTGACAAAAGATAAATTGTCAGTGTCTGCAGATGGCATAACGAAGAGGACCTGAAATGCCATATATTAGCGTGTATTTTGGCTCAGTCAATGATATTTTTTCTATTTTTCTACCTTTGGTCCCTGACTATCCACTACATTACCTTATGCAACAACAGATGTTTTCTAAATAAAGCTCCAAGCCCAAAGACCCCACACTAGGTAAATTAACTGAAGTAAACAAGCAAGCAGCTAACTGGAGCTAATTATATACCTGCCAGTAGCCTTGCTTTTAAGCACCTTACAGGTGAACATTTTAATTACTTAATGTGCTCTGTTGTTCTTGAATTAGATATGAGAAAAATAACATTGATCCAATCCTTTTTTTTATTTTTATGCACTGGAGTTGGAAGGCAAGTGGCTTTGTAAGGGGATTATGTGTGTGTTAATCCTCCTTAGCTATGATAAAGTTCTCTGCTTCCTAGTGAGGTTGTTTAACCCTCATCTAACAGCTGTAGGTAGCTCCTGAAGAAAGAAGCTGGGGA
Source organism: Anarhynchus alexandrinus (assembly GCA_008711295.1). NCBI lineage: Eukaryota > Metazoa > Chordata > Aves > Charadriiformes > Charadriidae > Anarhynchus > Anarhynchus alexandrinus. Next base: position 481,709 of record VUYV01000361.1, on the reverse strand, counting down.
ATGTGAATTACAGCTTGGGAGAACCGAGAGAAGAAAGAAAGAAAAGAAAGAAAGAAAAGAAAGAAAGAAAAGAAAGAAGGAAGGAAGGAAGGAAAAGGAAGGAGAAAAAGAAAGAAAGAAGGAAAGAAGAAAGGAAGGAGAAAAAGAAGGAAGGAAAGAAAGAAAAGAAGGAAGGAAGGAGAGAAAGAAAGAAAGAAAAACAAAGAGAGAAAAAGAAAAAGAAAAAGGAAGGAAGAAAAAGAAAGAAAGAAAGAAGGAAAGAAGAAAGGAAGGAGAAAAAGAAAGAAGGAAAGAAAGAAAAGAAGGAAGGAAGGAAAAAAAGAAAGAAAGAAAAAGAAAAAGG
>VUYV01000361.1:410309-481360 GCA_008711295.1 Anarhynchus alexandrinus | reverse complement strand
GAAAAAAAAAAAAAGAGAGAAAAAAAAAAAGAAAAAGGAAGAAAGAAAAAGAAAGAAAGAAAAAGAAAAAGGAAGGAAGGAAGAAAAAGAAAGAAAGAAAAAGAAGGAAAGAATAAAGGAAGAAAAAGAAGGAAAGAAAGAAAGGAAGAAAGCAAGAAAGAAATAGAGGAAGGAAGTTAGGTTTGCCTCTTATCTTTTCCCACGCTGAATATTGCTTATCCTACTAGCAGGAAAACAGCCTCAAATTTAGCCGATCTTGTAAGAATGCAGGTGAACAACAGGTTCATTCCAGCACGGATCCATTTGCTGCCTTTTTGACCCTGTAATGGGCTCAGAGTATCAGCAGCATCCTCAAAGCACACAGTGCCATAGGGAAGAGGAGTGACTGAAAGAATTCCCATCCCATCAGATGGGGATTATCCGTCACTGGAATACGGTATTGCCGCATTTGGAAAACAGCATCACACTGTGAGGATCAACAGGGAAAAGAGATGTATGACTCAAACCAGTGGGGCAGCGCAGGACAAGTGCGTGGACTCATCCCTTGTGATTTAGGCGCTTCCAGGAGGTGCTGCAAGGAGAAGGCTGGTGTAGCTGCACGCCTGCTGCCGGCAGCAGAGGCTCCTTCAGAGGTCACCTGCAACTCCAGAGGGTGATTAAACAATCTACAACCTGTCTTGCTCTCTGGAGGTGCCTACTGAATATTATTGATTGGCAAGGAAGCCTACGGGGACTCTGCACCTCATTTAGGCTCTTCTGTCAATTGTCCCAAGCAGAGATGAATGGCAGCTGCATTAGGGAAAGCCATACAGCTGCTGAGGGAGAGGGGTAAAAAATAACTGTGAGCGAAGCAGCACAAAAGCTGAATCAGACTGTCACTGGGACACCTCTGTCACCCACTGAAAACTGAAGCCTTGTGGGATCATGTTAGATGGAAGGACAGAGAGGAGCCAGGAACCCTGCTCAGAAACAAAAGCTGTATTTTGGTTCCTTTCTCTTTTCACTCTAAAATCGTTGGCATACTGTTATCAAGGACAAAAAATAATTAGTCCTCGATGAAAGATCTCTGACATGTCAAGGCAGAAGAGCATGGCTGATGGAAGCAAACACCAGTGCCTGGACTGGTTCGAGAACAGTATTTAAAGAGCAGAAATTGAAACTTTTAGCCTGGTACAAACTCGCTTGGGTCATCGCCTCCTTTACTCTTGCTCTAACAAGTGAAAACAGCATGAGGCAAAGGAGATCAGCTCACCCAGCAATTTTGATAAATGCAAAACCAAAACCATGAGGGCCTTAAGGCCCTGGTAATAGTGGCAGGACTGTGCCAAATCACCCAATTCTACAAATTACAGTTTCCTCGTGCAGGTGCGAGAAGGTGATGCATGCCTGGGCACACAAACCCACAGCAAACCGGTTTCTCTGCAGCACTGTGGTGCTGTTCAACAAAAAAAAAAAAGGAAAAAGTTTAAATTTATGTGGTGGCCCGAATCCTACCTCATCCCAGCTTTGGGCTCTGCAGACACCAAGGTCTTCTGAGAGGTGCCTGATGTTTCAGTGCTTGGCGTTCCAAGTGATTTATAGTAGCGTATTTTTGAGTCAGCGGTTGCTTGGAAATACCGTGGTTATTTGGCACGGAGCCGTGGGCCATGCCAGTTTTAACAGCCAGTGGTGCATGAGGAGTATTCATAACCATGTCCATAACCAAGCTAACGAGAGCTAAATTAGAAAGATTCACTGTTGAGGGAGACACGGGAGGACTGCGCTATCAGCTAATCACAGCAGCCTTTCTCAGAAAGGTCCTCTAGAAACCTGCGGGGGGTCAGATGGTCAGGTAAGCAAGAAGCAAATGATGATCATTGTGGAGCCCCACAATGACAATCTTGCAGTAAGCTGAGAGGCAAAACGGATTTGGGCTCATAAGAAATGGACACACTCGAGAGAAGCAAAAGGTCCGAAATAATCTCACACCCTGAGACAGATGTGGAGCATCTCAATGGGGAGTGTGGCTCTGCAGGGAGAATGGGTACAGCCCCCCGGCATGCGCCCAAACAAGCAGCAAGGAGCCCATGAGACCAAAACACTGTTTGTAATGTTATTTATTTTAGAACAGTTCCAGCTGTTATTTTTTCATGTACAAGGGGGAACATTCTTCCAAAAGACTAAAGATTTCCCTTTGAAATCAGTTCCGATTCAAACGCAGGATGAGAACCCCACTCCCAACCTGCTGTTCCTTCTGCAGCCCTGGTTCAACCAGCATCGCTGGACTTGGTGAACTGTGAAGGCGGCAAAACGGCCGGCCTGTGTCTTCCCCTGCAAAGGCAAATGTATTGGACTACAAGTGCTAACGAGAAAAGCAGAGAACCGCTAGGTTGGTTCAGAACCGTGGTGCCCCAGCATGCCTTGGAGATCCAAAGATCTTCTACTTTGCCCTACATGTGTTGACCTATGTGTAGGTCAACCCTAATTTTAAATCAACAGCTAAGGCATTGGTCATGAAAGCTCATGGGAAAAAGTAGGTAAATTGAAGTAAGTCAGCAAAATAAAACGAAGACCAGAATATATGAATGGAAGGTAGGTATCACCTCACTCCTGTTCCCTCTTTGTGTAACACAGTTTGTTTTCTTTTTTATGGATTAAGAGATGCAGATAACATTCTTGGATTTACTACAGAAGTGCTTTTTTAGCAAGTCCCATGATAATTTTCTGGTAACAGCATGGAAACTGAAGGTCTGGGATCTTACTCTTCTCTTTGTCTTCAGCTTCCTGAGGAAATGTAGACAAGTCACTTACCCTTTGTCCCCATTTCTAATCTTTAACATGAACCTACTCGCCACCCCCCCATCAGGTTTGCAATATCCTATGCATTGTTCCAAAGAAATTCCTTCAACATGGAAGCAGTGCGAGAAGAAAACTCTACAGCATGAAAGATCATTACTGGTAATCACGTTACCATCCCTGTGAGAAGCACCGGGACTGAATGAACGGCGTGTGCTGCCGAAACCTGAAGTCAACAAGTGGAACACTTCACCCTGAGAGATATTTTGGTATGTGTAGATAACATTTCACCAGGAAATTGCAATTCAACTCTATCTGGTTTCTCTGCCCCAGCCTCTGTCCTGCTATTCTAAATGCATTTTAAATGTGGGCAAAAGGTGCGGATTTGGCAAAGTCAGCAGATCCGGAAATATGGCAAAGTCAGCAAATGGGCAGAAATAAGAATATATAAAAAGTTGTAAGCATCATTTTGTGTCACCTACAGCTCTTACAGCACGTAGATAGGGAAAAAAACCCCAACACCACAACTAAATGTCTCAGCTAATTTAATAAAAGGTCTTGGTTTTCTTCCAGGTTATTTATTTGATTAATGGAAATATGTGTCCTTTAGTGGTATTTTTCACTGTATTCTTTTTCCTCTCCATTAAGTACTGAAGTCAGGCTACAACAAAACCCATACAGCTTTCTACTAGAACTGGATTGAGAAGAGCAAGGACACTGTGTTTCCTCCTGCAAGGAATGAAGGCTGTGATATCTTCTTTGAGCTGACCACATACAAGTTAAATGAGGGTTTTTTCCTAAGCCAATAGGAACATCTCAGTGTTACCAGCTAGAAGTCACAGTAATTGGTACAAGTCTGGTGCTCTGTTGAGGTTTGTGACGAACAGGATCTTCCAAATCTTTAGAAAAAGTGCTCAGTGGCTCTTAATGGAAAAATGGGAATTCTTTGCGGATGGTATGAAGTTGTGAATGCTGAAATATACTGAGCCAGCCCAAACTCTGAGCCACAGAAAGACATGAAGTCATAATAATCTGCACACAGGGCCTTCCCTTTCCCAAACAGGATAGCAGGGATGAGGGACAGGCTCATCGAAGCAGGCAGATGAACTCACAGCTTCATTGCTACAGCCAGAAACTCAGGCGAGCGGGCAGCGCCGGAGCCCGTGGCCTGCTCCAGCGGAGTTCCTGGGAGCAAAAACCAAACAACCTTTTCAAACAGCGGTCACCCTGTCCCACCCCGATGCCTTACACAAAGGGCAGTGGGAACAGGAGGGAAGCCAGAAGAACCCTGCCCAGAGCTTCATCCCAAAGATCCTCTGGAGACAGTAGTGCTCCCTTCAAACAGGGAAGGTACTTGGACAACAAATTGGTAGTCTGTGTGTTTGGTAGAAACCAAAATAGAAGTCTCTCGCTCTTGCTCTGAAAAGACTAGAGCTATCATTTAACATTTTAATTAAAAGCCTCCTCAAAGCTACTCATTTGATTTCATTTTGCTTTGGTTGTTCTGTAGCAAGTTTGACAACACGGGCACTTTGCAGGCCTGTGTGTACGGCACATGTAATTAAAGTCAGGAGTTACGAAGTCTTTAAAACCGAGCCAGGGTGGCTACAGCCAGTAGCTCAAAATTAGAAGGAACATTTGAAAATCCAGGTCACGTTCTCTGTGTGTTTGTGTTATAGCATCACCTAGGGGCTGAACTGGGATTAATGCCCAATTGTCCTGGACGTTATAGAGGAACATATAGACTTGGATGCTTCCAAATGGCTGGGATCATTGTCACTGAGACTACGCTCAACCAGGCCCTGAACATTTTGATGAGAAAGTTCATCTGGTAGATTTATATGTATATATACATACACACAAGTGTTTTATGCATTTTTTAAGCAAGAACCACCAAAACACTGAACTGGGGGGCACAGCAGTTGTAGAACATACTTTGGATAACGTCCATAGGAATGCTACTGCTGTAAATTCTCCTACTCTAAAAAAACATTAAATAAGCCATCCAGTTATTTAACGATCATCTGCAAACTGAGATCCATGAAAACTATGAAAATTAAACCCATGTGTATGCTTAGTATAGTCTGGCACTTCCATGGTTGCTGATTATAGGAATTCGATGTTTACAATTTACATTCTTTCCCAGACTTACTTTTTTTTTTCTGAATGGAAGTTAAAACTCACTTGGTCTTACCATAATATAAATTAGACTGTTGAGGGCAGCAGGACTGCTCCGTTGTGAGGCACACCTGCAGCTTCAGTGTCAACAGATGAGTGACCAGGCATACAGGTACCAGCCCAGGCATCTTGTCAGGCATAAGCCAGCAGTCTGGTTGTCCTTGTGCTTTCAGCCCAGTGCATGAAGAGCTTGTGGCTTTCTAGTCCCACTTTCTTCAAATACCAACGTATGTTCCCAATTCCTGACCAGCCATGCAAAAAGCAAAAGCAAAGAAAGTAATGCAGGGGAGGGGGGTGTTTGTCCAAAACACATTTCCACCCAATTTTGAAACTGCACCTTTAGGGGACTACCTTAATTTGTTAAAGTAGGACCAGTCCTTGCCAGGGCTCCAGAGAACAAAACTATGTGGTGGCAACAGCTAGATAAGAAGGCAGAGCAGACCTCCAAGTGAAAGAGACAGAATATTGCAAGAGGTATTTTGAGCGTATGAGGCTTAAAATCAGCTCAGGAACCTCTAGTTAAACCCAGTCCGTGATTGTATAGTCCATCGTGCTCCGGCACAGTCAAGTGCAGAAATACCAGTGGGAAAAGAGTGGCACAGCAGAGCAGCGCCTCAGCCTACAGGCTTCTTATCAGCATGTAGTTGAACGTGGGCACTCAGACATCTGAAAAAGAGAGCAGTGTGCTCCTCTCCCTTTTCCAAGGGAAAAAAAGTAAGCCGAAGCAGCAGTTCCTCCAGCACACCATACAGGGGAAAACTGGTTTAGTCCTTCCAGGGTAAATTTCCATGCCAGTGACAAAAAACGAATGAACTGCAGATATCAAAGTAGGCATGGACACCAATACCTATTTGGATCAGTACCATGCCAGCTTTTGGCTCTAGCTTCCAATCTGTGCCAAATCACATTATCAAAATAGTGTGCAAGTTCTGCCACAGGACAACGGAGCAGAAACGTAGCCATCCAGATCACTCGACCCTACCCTGACACTGCTGATTACAGCTCCGTTCACAACAGCCACTACCAAGACACAAAATAAGGACGTGATCCTTCCAAAGTAGCAGAGCCCTGTGCTTATAAAGGAGCACATTTTTTCAAGTGTTGCTTCTTAAAGGAAATTTCTTCCAACACTTCAGGATTTTTTCCAGTATTTTTAGCTACAACCTCAGAATTTATGGGCTCTCTATAAGTAAGTATTCAAAACAATGTCACCTTGAAGAAAAGCCCTTCCCAGCAAGGCAGAAAGTCCCAGCGCTCAATGGCTGTAGAGAGAAGGAACTGAGGAAACAAGGGAAAGCCGTGCTTCTTTACATACTAGACATCAGGCTAGTGCCAACAGCAGAGGAGCAATCAACAGCTCACAATCGGGTTTTAGTATAAAAACAGCTGGAAACCGCCATTGTGGAAACTATGGCAGCAGGGGAAAACAAAGGAAAGTGTTTCTGATACTCAGTGACACCTTAATATTGGCAGAGGTTCACTTGCTAGTAGCCTGTCTTACAGTGCTTCTACAGGAAGTCTCATTTCTTCTTTGAAGGTCTGTCATGAGACCATCTTGCAACTCAGTGTATTGGGTTTGCGTGGCAAGGTTTTGGTAGCGGGGGGCTACAGGGGGAGGGCTTCTGTGAGAAGCTGCTAGAAGCTTCCCCTATGTCCGATGGAGCCAATGTCAGCCAGCTCCAAGATGGGTCTGCTGCTGGCCAATGCCAAGCCCATCAGCAATGGTGGTGGCACCTCTGTGATAATGTATTTAAGAAGGGGAAAAAAAATCCCTACTGCAACTATAGCTGGAGAGAGGAGTGAGAATATGTGAGAGAATCAACTCTGCAGACACTCAGGTCAGTGAAGAAAGAGGGGGAGGAGGTGCTTCAGGTGCCAGAACAGAGAATCCCCTGCAGCCCATGGTGAAGACCATGGTGAGGCAGGCTGTCCCCCTGCAGCCCATGGAGATTAACAGTGGAGCAGATATCCACCTGCAGCACGTGAATGACCCCCACACCAGAGCAGGTGGATGCCTGAAAGAGGCTGTGATCCCACTCTGGAGCAGGGTCCTGGCAGGACCTGTGGCCCCGTGGACAGGAGCCCACACTGGAACAGGTTTTCTGGCAGGACTTGTGACCCCATGGAGGACCTACGCTGGAGCAGTCGATTCCTGAAGGACTGCTCCCCATGGAAAGGACCCACACTGGAGCAGTTCACAAAGAACTGTAGCTTGTGAGAAGGACTCACATCAGAGAAGTTCATGGAGGACTGTCTCCTGTGGGAGAGACCCCACACTGGAGCAGGGAAAGAGTGTGAGGAGGAAGAAGCAGCAGAGACAACATCTGATAAACTGACCACAAGCCCCATTCCCCATCCCCCTGTGCCGCTCGGGGGGAGGAGGTAGAAAATTAGGGAGTGAAGTTGAGCCCAGGAAGAAGGAAGGGGTGAGGAGAAGGTGTTTTAAGATTTGGTTTTAATTCTCATTATCCTACTCTGATTTTGATATGCAATAAATTGATTTTCCCCAAGTCAAGTCTGTTTTGCCCGTGACGGTAACTGCTGAGTGATCTCCCTGTCCTTATCTTGACCCATGAGCCTTTCGTTACGTTTTCTCTCCCCTGTCCAGCTGAGGGGAGTGGTAGGGCAGCTTTGGTGGGCACCGGGCAGCCAGCCAGGGTCAACCCACCACACTCAGCTCTCCCATCCAACAAAAAAACAAATCCAAAAGAATAATTAAGTTATGTATACTACAGAAACTCCAGAACGCATAATATAACTGTTCATATTATCAGATCTGCTGCTCCGAAATAATAAATTACAGCAAAACCCTAGTGTGCACTGTAGGCTGCTTAGGAACTGCGGCATTTGTCAGCATGCAATTACATAGAATAAAATGCAATAGCTCCTAAATAGCAGTACGCAATCATTTCCTAAGCCTTGCAGGTACAGACAAACACACATGTTGGTGACAAGGGTTGATTTACTGAGTTATTGCAAAATACAATACTTTGCAATCAATACAGAGCAAGTCTATTCAAAAACTATTAAATACATGGTAACATATGTGTCCTCTTGTGAAAACAAAGTAAAAAATATTGAAGTTTTAACAGCTGGAACATCAAATTATGAGAAGAGTAACAAAAGCACTGGCTGAAATCATACTCCAAATACTGAATTAGATGGGGTGTATGATCTACGCAGCAACTTTAATACTGGAATCCAGTACTCAAGGCTAGCTCTGGTTCACTGTTTACCTACATTTTTAAATTTTCCATTTTTATTTCATCCACTACTTAAAAGTCCTTGCCACTACCCTCTGCTTACAGCATGCTGTCCTGAATCAGCCTCCCTTCAATGACTGACATTGACGGACAGCCTCTGGAGGGCCAATTCAGATCTCTCCATAGCAGCAGGGGAGATCACTAGAGGACAGAGAAAGGAAAGAACATCAGAAGCAGGAGAGTAGGAATGAGAGGCTGTGGCAGAACAAGTAGTTAAAAAACAGGACATCAGACACATCCGTGACTGTTACAAAACACTGTTCAAGCAGCAGAATTCATACATGGATGCTTGTTGCTAAACAGCTCAGTGATTTGTCATTGCAGGTGTTACGCACGTACAGAATTCAGCAATAGCGCAGGAAATGATAAAATTGGGATCACTAATTTCACAGCAGTGATCAATAGCACCTTTCCAATGCCTGCCAGTGCAAAGCTCACATCCAAAGATGATGGGGTTGAAAATACAGTTGTCAGTCAGCAAAAAACTTGTGAGAACACATGTGAATTCCAGCCAGAGCTGCTGACAGAGGACACAAAGTGCCGTTTTCCAAGCAGCACTTAAATAGTTCCTCTGCCTAGCCATCCCTCTTTCAAAGTAGTGAAAAAAAAACAAAACCAAACACCTAAAACAAAACAAAAACCAAACACAAAAAAAATTAAGTAAAAAGACTTCATGGGAATTATTTCTAAAGGTGTTGTCAAACAACATTTCTTCAAGGCCAAGCTGCTGTAATAGTACACAGAAGTCAGCTTCCAACAAGATGACACTTCATATTTGCCTTTCCAACATTTTTAGGGTGCAATTCGGCACTGTGAGCACCAGGTCTGCATTTACAAAATGTGTGCTTGTCCCCACAGGCAAGTAGATATTGTACTTCAGCATCTGCTTACACATGTAAGCTTTGTATACATAGTTGGTGTGTATACACCTAGCAGTTACAAAACAGGCTCTCATCTTTGAAAATGACAGTACTTAAAATATCTAAACCGTTAGACTTCCAACCTCTTGCTTTGGTATTGAATTGATAGAAAATTTACAATGCCATTCTTCAGTCTTACACAGACTGAGTTATTAACCAAGAAAATAAAAAAGTAACAAGTCTGGGTATCCAAAGAAATCTACAAATACATTCATCAATATGTAGTACATTATGAATAAGGAGACAATACATAGAATTGCTATAGTACGAAAAAGAACCCCAAACAAGTAGTTGTAGGAAAGCCTGAAAGTCTTCCTAACATTTTTTCTCATGTAACATTTAATGTTGCTGCAGCAATGGTGATATAGCGGCTCCTACTGTGTTATTTCCCAAGTTGTACACTTTATTTTGGATTGAAATGGGGGTGGGAAATGAAGGCCTTCTGAGGAGTTCAGCAGCAACACTTAAGTGCATTGAAATAATTGATAATCTGTGGCACATAGGAATTAATGGATTACACAGGATACTTTTTTTCTATTTACAGTATAATACACTTGTATAAAGTCTCTGCTGCATTTTTTTTTTTTAGTATTTAGCCTGTGGCAAATCATAGTAACATTATTAATAAAAAAAGGAAATCCCATTTTCTTGTGAAGACTAAGTGACTAATGGGTATTACTTATTCTTGCTTAAGCTATCTATCCCTCTGAATCCCATGAATCCCAAAATCTAATTGGCACAAACACATTTTGATAACTTAATACAGGAACTGATTGCTCTTGATTGTTTACCTCTTGACTTAATCATTACGTTCACTGCTGGAGAATTATCCACTTTGCTAGATGTGAGAATTAATACATTAAAAAAACCCCAACCAACCAAACAAAAAAACAACACATAAAAAATAATCAAAAAATGGCAAGAAAGAATGACTTTGCTGTTGGGTATCTGACTGCATGATAGAAATATCAAAGCAATCACAGTAATATCATGCTGCCTCTCAGACACCAACGACTACAGCAAGCCTTCACAAATAATTATGTTTATGGAAATAGTAAGCATCTCAACTTCAGCACAAAACTGCCGTATCACCAGGCTTAGTAGGGCATCAGAGCCTTCAAAGCAGTTTCTGATACCAGTCTGAGGACACTGGGATTTCTGGTTCCAGCTGAGGCAGAGGCACATTAGGGGGGAGTGGGAAGGAACATTGTACACAATGTCACGCAGCTGGAAAAATTACATATTTGCACTTGAAGATGCAAAATGCAATGCATTAAAGGAAGAAAAAAAAGTAGATGACATGACATCTGTCTCTGAGGCCAGGAGGCATGGCCCTCTACTTTGCAACAGGTTTTTATACGAGTGTTTTAAAAACTTAAAAGAAATCAAATACGTAACATTCAAGCAGAAGGACAATGCAGAACAAAAGAACCGTGTTTGAAGGCCAATTTCACATCCTTTACAATAAGTCTGGACCCATTTCTTCGCTGGTAAAGCCATGTCACCAGGTCTAAAGAGCCTTTACATCAAAGCAAGCAGACGGATACAAGTATGGAAATTTTAAATACTTACTAACTGTTGTATAGAAAAGTTCAGTTGTGAGACTGAGAAAGAAGGGCAGAGTTGCTTTTAGTCAAAGGATTGCATACTCTTCCAGAAAGCAACAAAAACACAGTACGACAAAACAACAAAAAAAATCCAACCAACTATGCCAACTGATTATCAGTTTACTAACCTTTGTGTTTAAGTCCTCAACTAAGATATTAAAAATGCACTTGCAACACCTGAACACAAAACAGGGTGTACCTGCTATGATAAAATTATTTTTCCTTCCAGTGCACTCTTCATTCACTCTTGGTGCCACATGCTGAAGAAACTAGATTTGAATCAGTGAATGGCAAGTGTTAGCAGGCAACGGTTTGCACTATACCGGTGGCTCCATCTTGACCATCCTTTTCTTCAACACCTCCTTTTTTTAAATTTTAAATTTTAAAAAATCAGCCTTCCATTTGGAAATTCAGAGCCAGGTCTGATTTTCTTTATCACCTCTGGTCACGCTGTAGGATATCTTCAGAGGCCATTCTTATTTCTTGCCGATTCCATTTGTTACTTTTGATTTGGAGTGCCGATTCCTCCTTCTAGATGAATGGCTTTCACTATTCACTGAATGCTTTGGTGGAGTACTGTCAGCACCTGCTGAGAAACAAATATTTTTTGACTATGTATATATTTGACATTGTCAAGCTCTTGTCTAAAAGACAGTAAGGCTTTCTAGAGCTACAGTGTTTACAGTATGGATTATTTCAGGCTAATACAAACTGGTTGATACTCGTACTCCATCTAGTGGCCTATTTAAAAAAAAAAAGTAAAAAAAAGTAATTCTTAAGACTTCTGTAAAATTTTTCCTCCTCCCAAAAAATTCACAAATTTGCTATAGCAGAATATAGTGGTGAAACATCATCCATTCCAAATGACATCAATAATTAAACCTCCACATTTTTATTACTGTCAGGTACTACTATCAGAAATTAAGAACTATGGAAGTGAGGTCACAGATCCTTGTAGGAGTATATATCTTGTTTCCAGTCTTTCATATGACAGACTACATTTGAGAAAGCAGAGGCAGACAATGGGGACTGAAACTAGAATTCGAGAGCAAAACATGAAAGAGGCTGAAGTTTGTAATTAATGAAGTAACAGAAAGTCAGAGAAAAATTTGCTCAGCCAGATTTCTCTGGCATATATGAATAGGAAAAACATTTTGAGTGCAAGCAATTTTTCTCCAAAATATAAAAACCCAAAAATTTACTAAACTGAGAATAAATTAATATCAGCATCCAGAAAAATCATGTATTAAATACAAAGAAGCTCTGCTGTAGGTGCTTTTCAAGCATATGATAAATAAGAAACATTTTTAATGATACAAACACCTGGAGCATAAACTCTGACAGAGATAACTTCCAGGTGTGAATCTTGGTATTTGTTCAATAAGCAAGACCACACTAAAGAGTTAACAGAAGAGGCAGGTAACTTCACTGACCTCTAGTATATGGGACAGAAGACAGAGCCTTTGCTTAGGACGGAGAAAGCCGTTTACGACCACGAGCACTGCATTGACTAGGCAAGCGTCAGTAAGAACACAAGCTCCAGAGCACATTCTTGACTGTTTCTTAACAATCAGGAGTAAAACCACAATTCGCATTTATATGTTTCAAATCAAACATGCAGTGTTCAGAGAGGAAACCTGTCCACAACAGTTATGAAATGCATAATGCCCTAAACCAACAAGAATGGCGTGGAATAACAGCAGAAAAATTCAGTTGCTTCATTAAAAAATAAACATATTTCCAAGACTTAGAAGAAAAAAGGCAGTAAAGCCAAATAGCTTTGCACATGATTTATCTGTATAGCTCCTGCAGGGATGTTTAATCAAGTCCAGTTGTCTCCAAGGTAAATTTCTCAAGCCTTATTTCCTAGTGCTGAGCCTTAATGCTACCACTTTGAGAATATAGGTGTAAAAATGCCAATACCTCTACTGAATTTAGAATGAAGCCAGGAAGCATCTGGACTGTATGGGCTGTCTTCACTTTCTGATAAAGTCTGCAAAGACAAGAAGAACACATGTCATTGGGATGCTGGTTCTCGTGATCAGCACTTCTGTTTGCAATCAGGCTTTTAAATTTAAACTGTGGCAGAAGTCCTCATAAAACATTCAGCTAGTACTTAGGACTTTTCCCTTCCTAGTTAGAAGGTACAACATAGAAGATACAATAAGAATTCACCACTTGCCACATGACCTGTTGTGTAACCAAGTATTCTTAATATTCCCCTAGCATTCCACCTGTACAATGGGAACATTAGCTAACCATTCATCCCTGAATGCTTTGCTAAAATTACAGCCTCATTTTGAGCAACTAAGAGGACAGCATTCTTTAGAAACCACAATGTAATTTGGGACTTGTCCAAGGCCTGCTGAATTCAGAGTTCTTTCTATTGACTTCAGTTAGACTCTGGACCATCCCCCCCTCACCCCCATTTATACTAGCTCTGGTAAAGAATTCTAATATCTTTGCAGTTTTAACTCTGGTATAAAACAAATACAGGCTTCCTAATAAAGTACCTTTTCTCGGTGGCCATAGTATTCTGCATACCAAACCATTCCATATAAACACAGGAAAGTTGTAAAGGCCTAAACAAGGGAGGAGAAGAAAAAGAAAAAATAATCTGTAAAACTTTTTCCAAGTTCCTTGCTGGTTCAAGCTCTCAGAGACCCTGGAGATTCCGCATTCAGAGACTTCCATGCTCTATTTCTCTCTGCATCTTTTGTCAAGATAAGTAAGACTTGTGCTTCAACTTCAAGGTCCATATACATTGTGCTACCATGGGGTATGCACAACAATTCTCAGAGGGAGCATCAGAATACATACAGACCACCCACATGCATGCAGGATACACTGTAAGTATGATTTTTCTCCTCACCCTCTACAGTCATCATACAAAGGGAGTTGGCAGGCACTTGTAGGTATATTATCAGGAACAACCAGTCTGAGAGAAAGAATTCTCCTTCTCCCTGCCACATGCTTCAGGCTGGGTTATATGTTTGGTTTTGTAGTTCTCTGATCCGGGAAGCAATTCAACACTTTTCTCCTCTGAAGTTTCAGGAATAAAATCCTCTTGCTAAATAAGAGAACAATAAATTCTGACTCCCTATCACCTGTTCAAACTGTGTTCCCAACTAAAAGGGAAAAGTATTTCTCTGTCAGCCCATTATGAATGCCTTACTTTTCACTGACCATTAAAAATGTGTTTGGCATCGGAGTTACAAGTCTGGCAAGACAAACATCCATTTACTGTTATAAAATAGGCATTTCATGCTGCATTTGCAGTAATCACACTGAAGTACAGAAAGTTGCAGGCTGAGTGAGAATGATTTGTCTGATAAAGAAGGGTTGTTTATGTAGTTGTAAGACTTCAGCGTGAAACAACATGCATTACTTATTAATGTTATTCATTAACTCCCGTTCCTTTCCAGTGGGCACTATAGGAAGCACCTCCAAAGTTAGCCTCAATTGAACTGACACTTTCTCTCATAAAGATAAAAAGCCCTATAACTAGTGTTTGTTTCATTGTTAAGCACTGGTTAAGTGGCTATATTCTGCTATGTCAAGAAATAAGAAAAAGAGTTCTTCTAGTCCCTTCAAAGTGTGTTCTAAATGATCTCGCATTTGTTTTTCCTAGGGTGTGCAAAAAGCTCTTTACCAGCATTCCCCCACAATGATCCCCTGCTGCCAATGTTCCAGAGAGGAAGCTATTTAGACACTTTCAATGCTTTCGCCATGCTTTATGTTTCACACGAGAAATCTCACTTACCACACAGAGAAGCCAAAACACAACATACAGTATTTGTGTTTTAGAAAAGAGATCCTGTCCAAACTTTATGCACACAATAGCTTCAAGGAAAGCAATAACCCTGTGGGTAAATGAAAGAGAGAGAGGGGAGAAAAGTGGTTACAAACACTAAGGATTTAACTCACATGTTCACAATCCAGACCCCAGACTGTCAGCTCTAAACAAGCTCCACTCTAGTGAGCACACACCTACCCAACACCACTATTAACTGAAATTCTTTGAGAAATTTATTTTTCTTTCTATACTTTTCTTTAGCATAAACAGCATACAAAAAGTGATCAACTGGCAGTTCACAATTCCGTGAGCCTCTGCTTGTTCAGGGAACAAGGAGGAATGTGTGCCAATAGCAAAGAATTTCTCTTCATACCTACCACTGTGCTTCAGCCCTCACCAGCCATAAATTTCTTTTCGATGCTGAACAACCAATAGCCTCCCTGCTGGGTGAACTAGAACTCTGTTTTGGGTATTTCTCTACTGAATGTAAATTTACTAGAATTCTAAATAGGCTACTTTGCATGCTTCAGATGGATTTTAATGAGAAAATTAACATGAAACAGCATTTCAAATTCTCTGAGAATCCATGCATCTGTTTTGGTTTATGCGTGAACCCAGGTCCACACTACATTATCAGAGGATTTGGGGAGAAACGTGAGAGGTAAAATTGCAACATTTACCTTCTTCTCTGGCACTATAAGAATCAAAACAAGAATCTCCAGCTCTCTTCCTGTTACCAGATATTTACATCTTTTCAAGTTCAAAGCTATGGAGGCTTGTCCACCACTTGGTGGAGAACAAGGGGTTATGAATCCAAAGTTTCCATCATTTGCCATGGAAATATATTTAGTTTTTGTAGGTCTTGGACACAAAATTACATCTTCTTAACAAACATAATTATAGGAATGTGACTGATGCAGTAAAAGTGTAGAAAATTGACTCTTCTCAAGCTGAAGCAAATAATGAAAACTATCATATTTATAAACTTAAGTTTAATAACTTAACGAGTTAAGTTATTAAACTTAACTCGTTCAATAGCAACTTTGAGGTTGTACATAAGCAGATATGAACACTCCTCCTCAAATGCATGCAGGCACAATTAACATCAGGTCAAATGTTCTGGTCTCCCAACCTTGACACATTCCCTACCCGCACTCTCCACAACCAGGGAGCTGCCAAAAACAGCTCTACTGCCTGTCAGACAGGACCCAGCTCTCTCCATGAAAGAGGCAGGAAAGATGTGTGCATGACAACCACCAGTATTGCAGAGATGGTCCTGGTGCAAATAACAAGTTACAGCTTTCTCTGTACCATCTAATGTGACTTGCAGCATGATGAGTGGGGCCAAAACTTAGAATTGTGGGAGTAACACCTAACTGACCAATACTGCAAATTAATGAGGTGCATATTAGTAAAAACTTGAGAAGTGTTGCTCTGTTGGGTCACCAACTCTTTTTCCTTCTTGGTTTTGTATTCTTCTTGTTGATCCAGCTGCAGATTAAAAAATAGTTAAACTGAACTCCAGCAGTGGGAACACAAAGATCACCATCAGGAAACAAACATATGAGGGTATGATATACTTGAAGGTATAAACAAAACAATAAGCTATCTTCAACAAGGACTCAAAAAATGATACAGCTGCTTGTGCTGAATTTATATGTTCTTCCCATTATTCCTGTCAAGAATACTTGGGTGAAGCACGTCGTATGATAGAACACTGCAGTTAAAGTTGTAAATCAAAAGACAGAAGAATGCTAACAAGTGAAAGGTATTAGTGTCCTACTGAAGGGTGATGAGAAAACTTAGTGTCTTTAGTTCTGTTGAGTATTCAATCAAAATGGTCTTGTAACATCCTAACAGGTATTCCTTTCTGAAAGGCTTCATCTTAATTAAAATGGTGCAATTTCCAGCAGGCCTGTTGCACTGGCCTTGCTCATGCCTTGTATCACTTACTGTCCATCTGTTGAGTGATGCTACAGTATATGTCAAGTTGCAGAGAATACAGTTTCATATTAATGCAAAGCACTGGTTTTAATTGTTCCCATGGTTAGGCTCTTTCAAAATTCAATCCCTGCCTTTAGAATGGTTTCTTGATCACCACAGATATGAATATTCTATATACTTGCTTTTAATTACTTCAGAAATTATATTCTGAATTATATTCTGGATAGTTAAATTACTGGAAGAGTGCTGCTTTTCCAACAAACAGGAAACTCCTAGTGTTGCTCTATTTTTTCTAGCAGATTACAGAAACAAGCAGTATCAAGGTGAATACTTACTCCATGCACATTTCCCACGATTAGATCGGACTGTAGATGAATATTCTATTGTGGTTTTTACTATGTGATCATAAAAAGATATTTGAGCATTTATTTATTGACATACATTATACTAATGTGTTCAGTGAGAGCTTTGAACCAAGAGTAATGGCTGCTGTAATCCTTAAGAATTTTACAGAGCCAGAAGGTAAACGTTCAACATCATATTTCCCTTCAGCTTGCAAAAGACTATGTTTACATTCTTTCTCTTGGACAAAACAGAGAGAAGTTAATCTTTCCTTCTTTTTTCATAATGCAGAACTTAAATTCTTCTGCCAAAATTATAAAATTGTTTAAAATGTGTCTTCTTTGAGACTCTAAATTTACCATCTATAGTTGAGAAAATTTCCCTTTTTGTATATAAAGATCTCAATTCCCAAATCATTTAAATACATATTTCAGTAACATGCCTGTATTCAAATGCTTATCTCAAAAATATCAACACAGTTATCTGTAACTGTAAGATGTTTATGCACAAACAGAGCAAGGTTATTTGATTCTAATTGTAAATTAAGCAGTCATATTAACTGTGTGATTAATTAGTTATCTTCAGTACTAAAGCACCATCCATACCAAACCCAGAAAGACAGGTTCCTCTCCTATGATCATTAAAAAATCCAGTGCCTTTTTAAAGACTGCATATGTTACAGCCTCTCTTCAGGAATCATAACGCATGTTTCGAGGAGTAGGATCCTCCCTAAATAAGGAGGCTTACAGAAGTTATCATCAACTCCTACTCAGCACCAGTAAAACTAAACAAAAGCAGAGTTACTACCTTTTGTACGTCCATTGGAGGTTACGGTCATGAGTTGAAGACAGTAATATATCCATCCAGGAAGGTGATAAGCCAGTGAAAGAGGTGAATACTTAAGCCCAGCCAAACCCAAGGAGACATGTGTAATGTTCTCCAGGGTACATTTAAAACAAGAGTAGAAATCCCTTCAGTTACATTGCAGCATGCTCAGCTCTCATCTCAATTAAATGTTGAGAATGGGGTATTCTTTATGGTGATGTAAGTGCACCTGGAAACATGTCTTCCAGCCCAGCACTGTTTCTAAAAGTCTGTAACGTCCCTGAGACTAACAATAAAGGTAAGAAAACTTTGCCAGGGCACTGTCTTTAAATTAGATCTAAGTATTTTATGGCTCACTGAAATGCTATTCCAATTTAAAACAGTAATAGATTCTTCTATTAAACATGAAAAAGGTTCAGACAATTCTGGAAATAAGACATATACTAATCTTGACAAAGAGAATGAAAAGGCTATTTTAATTTAAAATCATTGCCATCAGAAATTAGCTTCTTGAACACTTTCTTAAATTAGGATCTTTTGTTTTCCCATTTGTAAGCTTCCAAGTCATAAATCAAAAGGAACACTACTACGCTGTTTATTTACAAGAAGCTTTTACAATGCTACAATAGCATATGCTTCTGGCTTCCAGAACAGCACGTTTTAGTCAAGCCTTCTAGAGAAGGAAGTTCTCACCAGAAACAATCATGCAAACTCTTCATTTAAAGGTCTCCTGCAAGAGACATGTTGAAAGAGACTGTAGCCAAGGTAACCAACGTTCATAGTGTTATTCTTTTCCCTCCTTGAGAACTGAATAGAAATAGCTGACAACCATAGTTTGTTTCACTGTCCTGTTGTGATTCCACTAACAGCAGCAATGGCCACTTTGAGGGCCTGGTAAATATTGCTCTGATGACAGGCAAGCAGTAGAGGCAAAAGCTTTATCCTTCTCACCTGACTGAGAATATGGGCAGCAAAGCCAATGCTAATTTGAAGGAGCCTAGCTTTATCCAGCAGTTTCTAGTTCTTCCTTCTGTTCTCCTTACTCATTCCATCACTTCCCATGTTCTACCTCTAAATCCAGAATTTTCCTTTCCTCTGAACTTGCAAAAAAAGAAAAGTCTCTCCACACTGTTCTTTATACTAAAACCAACACAAGCCAAGGACCGGCTTCATGCAAAGCCTGTTCCTCTGCTGGACTCATACTTAACACTTGTCCAAGTGCTTCAAGAATGCAGCAAGAATACTTACCCGAACACCCAGCACTGAGTTCCCACCCTCTTGCACTGCGTATCTGTGAGGTATGCATAGTATTGCCTGAGAAGGGAAACAAGGAAATTCTTCAGTGAAGTTGAAAGTCCTCAGAATATTTACATTCAGAAAATGAGTTTATGTTACAAATGTATCTATACTGAAAATGAAGTGCTGATTGTTGAAATCACATGCAATCGTGCTGGATGTCTACCAGATGGCTTCAATTCTACTAGGACAGATTATCACTTAGATCAAATAGCTTGAAACAACACAGAAAACAATCCTGAGAGCAAGGACTGGGAAAGTACCCAACCTAGTAGACTAACAAGACTACATATTTGTCTCCTGTCTTTCCACTGAATCTCCAATTCTTTTAGGCAAAGTATAACAGCTTCAAAAGAATTAGAGAATACCCCATGTTTTCAACAGTTTGTCTTTAATTTATTAACAATTGCATTTTCTTGAGAGATATGGGTTTGAATCTTGAAAGAAACTGAATCTGGCTATTCCGTATCCTGGGTGAGTGCTCTAACCACTGGCATGTTTTCTTCTCAAGAACAGAACAGAACTTCTCACTGTTTCAGAAACAGTCTGGCGATCATTCTGCTCTATTCTTTATGCTCTTTATGCTCCTAAATTTTAAGAGTTTACAGAGGTGAATTCCAAAGAAGTGGGACCAAAGTTCCTTTTTTCAGTCTGTCTGATTTGCACTAACAGATGGGGAAGACAAGTGTTATTAATACAAAAACACAAGGATTGTTTAAGAATAAAGACTTCTACAGGTTGGCAAGTGCTGTAAAAATACTTAAAAGCTCACCTATATAGGAGCTTGTAGGATGTTTAAGGTGATTTAATTAACAGTGTGAAATCACTACACATAACTTGAGATGCTATTAGCTGTATTGGTTATTTAGGAATAAATCAATGCATGGCTGCCATTTAACTGTCCAAGGTAATGTCAATTTACTCACGAAAGGAAAAATCCCTGCCTCTAACTTCACAACTGTGTACATTCTGTCTACTTCCAGCTACATCACAGGAAAAAAAAAAATTAAGGGGACTCTGCTAACAATGTGAAATAGCGTGCATGACTAAAAGCAGGTTAATGTTTCTACAAAACTGTTAACACTGCATATATAGAATCATAGAATGGTTTAGGTTGGAAAGGACCTTAAAGATCATCAAGTTCCAACCCCCCTGCCATGGGCAGGGACACCTTCCACTAGACCAGGTTGCTCAAAGCCCCATCCAGCCTGGCCTTGAACACTTCCAGGGATGAGGCCCCAACAACTGTTCTGTTACTCAGAATATGGTAATGTTCTATCTTTTCTTATAACATGCTAATATTTCCTGTAGACAAACAGAATAAGAAGCTCAGTTAGAAAAACCGACAGCTCTGTTTTTCCTCATCTACACTTTTGTGAGCATCTGACTCATCCAACTTGGATACTTTCACATGCAGTACTCAAGGATAACACATGCAGCTAACTCAAACACAGGCAGATGCTACACAAACAGAAGATGGAACAGAGTGGTTCTGCATCCCTGTAGAAACACAGATGTTTACATACATTTTACCTCATTAGTTTACTTGGCAGAAAATACATTTTATTGAAAGCGATGGTTGTTTTGCTTTTCATCGTGGCAAAAGCATAAGTTTCTTGAAACGTGCTGTACTTATTGACAACCTACATACAGTTCTTGGGTGCCTAGAAGTCAAGACACTTTAAACTTAAGAAAATACACCATGGCAACATAATTACCTTACAGTGGGTGCTGTAATAATTCCTATGAAGAGAATTCTCCCCCAGCTTAAAGGGTGGCTTGCTTGGAACACAAAGATATGTTTCAAAAAGAATGTGTTCAACTCAGTCAGCTAAAAAAAAAAAATAGTTAGTTAATAGTGTTCAACTTGTGTAACTCTATCAGTTACTACAGAAAAGGTGCAACGATTAATATGGGAACTAAAACACGGAAGGAAAACTATTTATGCTGTAGTATAGTTCTGCTGGTTAGATGGAGGATTTAAAGAGTCTTTGATTCCCGCTCTAGGACAAACAAGGAATATACTAGTAAAACAGAGAATTCTCCCCTAGACACCTCTATTAAAGTATTTGCTCTCTTTCCAGAAACCCGTTAAGGGACCAGACGCTAATTCACACTGCAGAAGTCTTCTGATAAGTTTCATATCCTAAATCAGCTATGAATGACTGAGGCAAAGTTGGCAGAGGAGTAGAAGAGATCATATGAAAAAATACATATACATATATATAGACACCCAACACTTCTGGTTCTCATTTTGAAAACTGAATTCAACAAATTAAAAAAATGAAAAAAAAAGTTTTAGTGAAGTCTGCAAGCATTTGCATGACGAAGTATCAAAGGAGTTGGGAGATATTATGAAGTCTTGCTGGATCAAGGCCAGAATTCTGACTGTCAATGATCCATCCAACAGTCAATGGGAAAGGAAAAAAAAAAAAAACACCACACCACCACAACCCAAAACCAAACCACACAACAAAACCAAAAAAACCCCAAAACCTCACTGTCTAGCAGGTTTTTAAAACTGTATCAATTGCAAAGAGCAATCTGATGACCAGTACAGCAATCTGTAACATTTGGTTTTTTTCAGATTCTGTAATTACAATCCTGAACTATCATGTAACTCCCATGAACAATGGCCTGACCAATTCTATATTATCAATTCGTTTAACTGTGTATTTCAATGACAGACATACATTGCATTAGAGTATCTTCTAGCCAAACGCAGCCAATAAGTAACTGAGCTGATGGCAGCTTTGATTTCACAGAATTTATTTCTTACCTGCCAAATGATCATGAAAAGGTAGATTCCAGCCACTCTTTGAAATGAAGACTTAGGGTCAAACCAGCGGACATAGGTCCAGCTGGCTGGGGTGAACTGTAATACAGCTCTTTTGATTTTCCCTGTGGTTGTGTGAATGTCCCTAGAAAAAGAGAATGGCTGGAGTAAATACAAAGAATAGACAAAGAAAAAAAAAAAAAAGAAAAACCAATAGGCATGTTACTGATGTTCCAGAACAATCACACTTTTTTGCTGAACAGCAAAGATCTTCACAGACAAAACTGTGTACCAGGCAAGGGTGAATTAAGAAATATACTCTATTAAGCATTTTATAGCCAGGATGCACTCTGCTATGAAAGCTCACCCTCCTCTATCTTCAATCAGTAACTAACTACAAAACATATCTATCATTCTCTCCATGGAGGAAAGAAACAAGGACTGCAATTCTGCAATCCCTTGGAAAACCTAGAGGATATTTCTTCCTAGTCTATGCTGCCACTGCTCTTATCCTAAAGAATCCTTGTTCTAGACCTCACTGACATCAACCCTTCAAGAATTTGTCAGATTCATTATTCATTAATTGTATAGGAGGCTGGCTCCACAGGTTTGGAAATACTGCACTTCCAGTACACAGAACCCCAGCTGTTCTGATATTAGATGCATGCGAATCTTCTGCAGAGGTGTGATAGCACTGTTAAGAGCTAGAAGGCTTTTAAATTCCCTTTTGAAAGGGGATGTAAATGGAAATTCATCTGACAGATGTGTTACTAGTTCTTGCTTTTGATAACATTAGTTCAGATGAGCAACAGCATCCTAAGGATGGGGAATCTAAGAAAAACTCAAGAGTTTTCTCTTCTGAAAGGGGATTAGCATGGCTAGAAGTCTGTTTTCACCCTGTTATTTACCTGGCCCTTCTGGACAAAAAAGGAGATTCAGATTTGATATTTCTGATACTTGTGCTCTTTTAGGTTAGTGGGATCTTACGTAGGGTGAAACTTCTAATCTTTAAGATGTGTGCTTATTCAACGAAGAAAGAAAAAGAAAACAAAAGGGCACAAGCAAAAGCTTCTCATTCTATGCAGGTCCTCTTCATAATATAGGTCAAAAAAAATTTAGTCATCCATTTAAAAGAACGTGAGGACAAAATATTCCACAAAGACAGTAAAGACTAATCCTGTCATTTTAACTTTCAGTGAACTCTCCAAAAACAGAGGGACCATCAACTCTGTAATGGTCATTATTCCTCCTGAATTGAAATGTGGGAAAACTGAATTGAGACTAAGTGCTGGATGGTTCTCAGAGCAATCAACGAATTTGTGAGTAAGAAACTAAAGTGTTAGAGAAGTTCAGGTAGGGTACAAATTTGGAAGTCAACATTTGAGCTCCATTTCCACCTCTCAAGGCAATATCCTTTGGCAATTCATAGTACTTGATTCTGTTTCATCTATACCACTGCTAACGTGCATGATAACCACGCTTGCCACCAACTGGCAGGGAAGAAGGCAGGAGCGGGGGGAATGGGGGGAACCCCAATAAAAAACTATAGAAGAAACCATACCTGGACAGCCAGGAACTGACACTTTCTAGGCCACAAGGTGTTGCCTTTTTGTACAACAAATGCTATTTTATTTTGCAATTACTCCATTTATTTTAGAGGCTTAGCAATGGGGTAAGGCAATTCACAACACAAGTACAGCCTGATTACTCTTCTGCAATTACTACTAGTGCTGACAGATTGCCACACTAATGCCTCATCAAGCTGAGCCCAAATCTAGTTTAAAAACATTGTATAATGGGAAAACAATTACAATTAGCTTTGTTCACTGCCTTCTTCAAAATTTAACTTGTATAAAATAAACTGAAAATGTAAATAGCTTTACTACTTTGCATTTTCATTTGGCATCAATGCTTGTAACTTAGATTGCAAAGGAAAATTATACATACATCATCATATTTACAAATATATGCTGTACAGTAGCATTACTATGAGATGGACTTTAAACACTTAAAATAAATTTACAGCACTGTTAGCACATGCAGATTGCATGCTATTTCTATACCATGTGTGTTTTACATCGGCAAAGAAGAAGGTCTGCTTCCCAAGGAAATTAATTTAATATTATAACATCAAACAATGTTTATCAAGCTTTAACTTAGACCTACTTGAAGCTTGCCCAGTGATAGGTCCTCATCTCCAAGAAACGACAAACTACCATGCCCAACCAGATGCCACCCCCGTTACAAAGCAGGATGTCCAAAATGACTTGATCCCACCAGCATTCAGCAAAATTAGGCAGAAGGTGCATGAAGAAGAGCTACAGAATACAGCAAAAAGATTCTGGGTGAGGAACAGCACAGAATTCATATAAATTCACTTTTTAAGTACACATTCAAAAATCAGTACGTCATACTTCAAGGACACGAGCCACAACCACTGAAATTTGATGGGCATCCCTCCATTAACTTCAGAAGGCCTTGGAGAGAACCACACAAAACATCAGAGGTTTCCTTCTCACCATTCCCTGTTGGGGCCATGATGTATATAAGGATATCATGCAGCTCTTGGCCTGTCAAAAATGATACACATAACATTCATAGAAATGCATGAAACAAGCAAAACTACTGCATTTCTTGGA
The DNA here is from genome assembly GCA_008711295.1 of Anarhynchus alexandrinus. Classification (NCBI taxonomy): domain Eukaryota; kingdom Metazoa; phylum Chordata; class Aves; order Charadriiformes; family Charadriidae; genus Anarhynchus; species Anarhynchus alexandrinus. Next base: position 456,999 of record VUYV01000361.1, on the reverse strand, counting down.
GGAAAGAAAGTGTTTTGTGCTTTGAAAAAATAAATTGAAGACAGTATTTGTTTTATTTTTGCTAACTAGTTTTAAGAGGTATGTTTTCTAAATCAGCAACAAGAATGGATGCATTTGTAACAACTGTCAGTACTAAAGCATGATGGAGTTCAGGACTTAAGACTTGTCCTATTTCAAAACTCTTTCTTTCATTTACTATTTTTAGGAAATTTAGTGACTGTAAAACGATTAAGACTTCCCCCGTATTTCAGACACTACGAGCTTTGCTGCTATACTTGATAGAGAATGGCTCAAAAAGTTAAAGGGATATTCCACTCTCCCTTCCTACTTGGCCTCTGCTAAGCACTAATGATGAAGGTACTTTTATGATGAAGATACTGGAAAATAGACCAAAAACAACCAACAGAGAGAAAAACTGACGCCATCTGGATATACCAAAACATACTCGGTCCCTTAAAGATTTCCCCTGGAAAGTGCACAAATCGTTTACCCCTGAAGCAATCTGTTCCTTTCTGAATACTCAACTGAAGACCACTATGAGGCATTAGTAAGGCAATTAAATGTATTTACAGATTTGGTGACTTTACACTTTATGATAGAGTGAAGGAGGACAATTGGCCAGAGTTAAAGCAAGATAGAAACATAATTCACGGACAGCTAGAAATGGATTCAGTGCCTCTCATTCTCCTTTAAGAGAAAATAATTGTATTCTTTATTCTAAAAATTGTATTCTTTATTCTAAAAATCACAGCAACCCCAAAAAACAGACTGAAAAAGTTAGCTGTGGACTGGAAATGAAGACAGCTATGTGTTACGCAGTTCCTTTGGATACTCAAGGAGATGCTTAACAAAACACATAGCAACCTAAAGAATATTCTTACCTCCACACAAACAGTACAATTTTGTCAGTTAATGTACATACACTCTGTGGAAGACTTTTGTTAACAGATGCATAAATAAAATATTGAAAACATCAGATGTGGGAAAAGGAACAAGAAGAATGTTTTCTGTATACAGCCAGAATGAATACTGGTCCATTTATAATAAGTTACAGTGACTGACAATGACTCTTGCAAAAGTGTATCAAAGCAACTTGTTTTTCTTTGACAAGGCTATGGGAATTTCAACCTGTAGAAAAGAAAACTGGAATTTCTTTTCAAGACCCAAGCTAAACAATGTTGCTCATTATCCTGCTACATTTTCCCTTTCATGGTTTAAATTAATTTAACCTTAAAGGGGCACTAGGCTACAAATCTTTATCTGCAACAATCCAGCCGAAGACACCAGAAGTTACAGACAATAAGGCAGCAAAAACCAGAGCACAGGTGTTAGCCAGACTATCTCTAAGGTGCTAGTTTTTTTCTCAGAATGAGAGACCAAGGTCTGCCTGCATCCCAACTTTAATGCATTACTAGGCAGCATGAGCCAAGTGTCCCATTTCAGAATGGGAAGCCAGCTGAAATCCATTAATGCTAATAGGAGATGCATAGCTAAATCCCTACGTAACTGCCCGGATAACTTCTGTAGGTTTCTAATGACTTTCCTGAATAACTAATTCATTAAAAATCCATTTGAGTGGTGATAACCTCTCTATATGTTGAACCTTACCCAACATATTGTCTGTTCCAATAACCTGCCTTTCAACACCAGGGAACACTAGACACCCCATGCGGTGTCAAATTGAAGATGATGGTTGTGCAATGATCAACTGAATGATAAGACTGTGTGTGAAACAAATCCACATTTATTCTTTTCCAGAGGGAAAAAAAAAAAATCAGTATACTAACTAGCAAAGCTGTTTTTTGTGGATGGGTACTTCTGAAACACCAATCTTAAGCAGTTTCAAAATATCTTTGAAAACAGCATATCCTTCAATGCCACAGAACAAAAACATGTTTTGAAAAGGAACTCATGGCACCAGTATTTTCAAACCCAGAAGTTCAATTTTAGACAACTAAATCCTTATCTTCGTTTCTGAATTATAAATCCCTTGTGAGAGGAGCCAAGCATTCTCAAGACAGCAAGCGCTACAGAAAACTATGCTTTTAAAGACTGAAGTCAGGTGTTTACATCTACACTTCATATTTGAAGTGCAACAGGTTAGACTATGCTGTCCCAAAAGCTGATAAAAATTGGATTTTAGGGTTTTTTTTTCTTTGAATTGTCCAATCAAACAAGATAATGAAATGAAACTAATTTTTACAGAAACGTATCCTTGGATTTTAGGTGATACATATTCTACTAATCAAGCTCTAGGTTACACGCAAATTAAGATATTTAGAGTAGCAATCAATCAGCTTGAATTCTTAAAACAGATCTAACAATGAGGACTAGCAGTCCAAGCAACAGTCAATTGATTGAATCAAGTCTGTTATCTGTATGTTTTTTTTAAAATCCAAAATAGAATTTGCAAGCACCAGTCAAATGACTTAAGCATGTGCTTGGGAGAACTGTGGCAAAGCTGGATAACAAAAATAAGTCAGTGGTCCTCCAGGGGACTACACCGCGTGTGAAGTAGCTTAGATCCATGTCTAGTAAAAAAATCACATTTTTATGTCAGTGAACATGACTAAATTAGGCTCCTGAGGTAGGATTTAACGAAAGGAGGGCTACACACTCAGGCCTCACGACAGAAAACTACACACCGAATGGCGTCTTCCCGTTCCATATTGACTTCACCTTCCTCAGGGAACTCTCAACTCCATTTCACTGTACAGTATGCACAACTATAAACTGTGTAATACTGTTGTACTTGTGGTAAGGGGAGCATGACAGTAGACCACAGATATTGCACGATGAAAAAGGAGAACAATTGTTCTGAATCAGGGATTATCAGTCAACATCTGAAGTAGCATGAGTGTTGACTCCCATAACAGCAGAAAAACAAAGTAGTGATGGCACTAATAGGCTGGCCTAGACTTCCCTCCTAATCAAGTAGTCGTAAGTCACTTACCTAAACCCCAGTTTGCTGTTGTCTACTAATGCAACTGCATCAATTGCTCAGCATCTGGTTTATAAGGCTGAAAATGTAAATCTATACTGAGAACTAGTGAGTCATCCTTTTAGTAACATTCACACTTCCCTCCCCAAGAACAATTCAAGTCTCATACATTTGCTTAATGAAGATAAACGGGTGGCCTACCTCAGTGAGCTCCCAGGTGATGCTAATAGTCCAGCACAGCCCATAGCTGCGGATCAGCAAAGCCTTCATGGCCCAACCCCAGAAATGCCCAAAAGCAAATATATCAAAGTGGCTGAGGATTCTCTCCCAGGTGATAACATGACAGTTCACAGCATACTCCTGTTAATGAAAAAAAATAAAACCAACAAAACACCTCAGTGAACAGGCAACTTCAGAAACACTACAATGAAGAAACTTCTTTCTGTCCAAGGCAACAAGCCTGAAATTATAAGGATATTAAAATATGCATTATTCCACTTCATTATCCTTCTAAACTCTGCAGAAAAACTTTCAGTATTAAGACTCAGGGTTATCACAGTAAAGCTCTAATTTAAAGGAAGATAGAATAGACTGTGGTTCCTGCAGGATTGTGTATTTCTTATGTGACAGAGGAACAGCAGGAGCAATAAAATCAATAATAATAAAACCAGCAAACAATACTCGAGAAAATAGTTATTTGCTTTTCTTTGGGGTCTTGCTTTGAAATAGCCACTTTTCCCCATTTTCATGCTGTCTTGTGTTCCAATATGGCTCATCAGTGGCTAATCCACACCAGTTTGTGATGTTATGTTACTCATCTCAATGTTCATTTCTGTATCTCCTGTGTGTTATTTTCCTCACCAAAGCAATTTCCTAGAACACATTCATATTGAGAAAGTTCAGTCACAGGGCTGAAGGAAAAAAAAAAGGAAAAATCAAAGGGAACCTGCAACTGTTCTGTCACAGATGAGTGGCAGGTTCCTTAAGAATATTAATTAATATTCTAGTCATCAATAACAAATGAAATGTGTTAATAATGTTGTACAGCACGTACTAGAAGTCACTGCCCAACTTAAAAAAAAAAAAACCAAAAAATCTGTATGCCATCAGGAGGCTGCACCTGTGGGGTTCTGTCTCATCACTGGGCACAAACTGAACTATTCCCAACTGGAAACACACATTTAAAAAAATCCCTCCTAAAATATATATTGCCACCTGCAGGTGACAACACAGCACTGCTCAGTGCTGTTAAATTAAGAAAGGATTCTCTTTCAGGCCCGAGCTATTGCTAATTCTGCACAAATGAACCATGATCAAGTTGAAAAGGGGATGGCAGAGAAAGATTTAAATCCTGGTCTCTAAAAAGAGAACGCTTTTTTCCAGGGCTCTTGCTTTTCTGGTTTTATTTTTTACAGGGTTTTTTTTCACCTCTAACTCATCTTTCCATCTCTGCCAAGTCACACACTGAAATGTGTTGAACCTTCTTTTATACTCAAGCAATTTTGCCAGGCCTGTGCAAGAAACCAAGCTGCAGTCTTCATTATAGTTGCACCTTAAAAATTTACTCCAACTTTAAGTGACAGTATCAGGATTGCAAAGTAGCACAGAGTAAGTTTCTGCTGACTGCTACAGTCAGGGAATCTGCTGCACTGTGGTTCTGTGCCAGTAGTAACACTAGTCCTCCCCTGACTTGAATCTCCTTATTTTTAACTTAAATGACAGGAGAGCCAGGTGAATCTGACTTACCAACAGACTCCTCGTGTCAGCTGCCTTTTGTTGCTCAGCAACATCACTAACCCCCATGCTCATGCTCCATTTAGCAATGTGTCCTCCCACCACCCTAACAGCAGGCTGCCCACGTACCACCACCACCACCACGTCTCCTGCAGAACAGAAAGTCACAGCCCTACTCTGGATGTTGGAGTTGCACAACACATACTGCTGATCACCTGAGGTGCAACACCTGAAACATCCAGAGTTTTCCAGGTAAGGGGCCTGTATGCAGCCCTCACTATCGATCAACTAATGTAAGCTTACTGCACCGTAAAGATTTCCATTCCTTCTTATGTGCTGCAGGGCAGGAGTTTACAGCCACTGCTGATTAGGTCCTGTGCAGTAGTTTGCATATGCAGTCAATTGCTATTTGCCAAAGACAATGTATTTCCTTACTCTTGAGGCATGATAACAGCACCTACTATACAACAGGTGACCATGGTGTGCTGATGCGCAGACCCAAGGGCGAGGAAGCATGTTGGTCAGGTGGTAGGCAGCAATTTGATGTGATAGTGAAGGGGACAATTGGAAACTCTTGCCTCTCCATGCAGTAACCCTCTTCTGCTTGGTGCTCAACTGCTCGCACCCTTTTCTGCCTGCCTCCCAACATACCTCACATACTTCTCCCAGGCCTCCTTTTACTACCTCGACTCCCTGTGCTAGGTGTCCTCACCTGAAGGGGAAGGTTCTCTGTATTGAAAACTCTTTGCAAGCTGCTCAACAAGCAGAAGAACAAGCCTGGCTTTCCATGCCACTCCAGATCATAGCCTACAGAAGCGATTTCCCAGTGGTAACAGCACCACTGCTTAGCTGGGTGACTGGAAGGCAGCAGAGCTCTGCAGTTGCTCTACCTGGATTTCTGCATACTCAGTAGCATGCCAGTCATGTACTAAGCTCAGAGCAATAGGCAAGACCAAAGTTCTTTGAGTACAGCATTGTGGCATCAAAAAAACTGATCTGGGACCCACACACCATACAGGCCTCATTAGATACTATCTTGCTAAGTCTGTTTTCAGTATCCAGGCTCATATTTATTAATTAAAGGAATCCAAAGCCACCCCAGTGCAAATATCTCTCCCACTCCTGACTGCACGCTCATCTGAACATCTGCATTAGAAAAAAATACAGAGAAGACTGTTTTTCACACCAAGTAATTTCGATGCAAAGAAACAACGGTTGACACAAAAGGCTCATTGACTCTGTCAAGTATAGGCACAAACTTGCACTGCTCATGCCAGCAAATTCAGACTTATCCCTTCCACTCGTGTAAAACATGCTTGAAGTGGCCAAAATGTCCAATAAAGTGCCATGGATACATACCATAATATCTGCTTCCCTTGTGGCATATCGAAGATTAGGATCCAGCCAGTACATCACTGCTTTTACCTGCTCAAAGTTAAGGAAGAGCACGAACACCAGGAACAGAAAATAGAGCACACTGAGACCTGCAAAAAGACTCAACTTTAAAATCATGTTCACTCACAAACTCCTTGTTATAATTATAAACTTATAATTATAAATTAATGCATACTTGAGTAACTTTTGTGAGCAGGAATATTTGCTATTTGAAGCTTTTAAAGATAAAGATGATTATGATTTGTTTTCACAACATTATAAATTACAAAACACTACTGCATATGGGACTACCGCCTCTCTCCTTCCAATGTCTGAAAATGGATTTTTTTAAGAAGAAAAACTTGTAAAAAGTTAAGAGTCCTAGGTGTAGATCTGTGGGTAGCTGAAGCTGCTGTTGAGAGCATATCTTTACACTATTCACAAGTTCACAGATATCTAAGACCACATTTAGAAGAGGCATATAAATACTAACACCATTTCCATAGTCTAGCACTCAAACTTACTTGTGTCCTGCAGCACTGTCATGGAAGGCAGAAAGATTAACGTGAATAAACTTAGTATCTGCCATCCAAAATAAACTATAGCAATTCTAAAAATATATTTTAAACTATAACCAGAATTCATGTGTTATTAATCCCCAGTGTATGCTAGAGAACAACTTCCGTTCAAGTACACACACATGAACAGAAAGTATATATACACTGTCCTCTACAGTACATCCTAAAAACACATCAGGTAAACAGATGCCAAACTACTACAAGAAGTACAGCCTGCAGGTGAGGGTGCCATCTGAAATGTTGAGGACTCCTGCCTTTCATCTACTGAACAGGTCTGAGACCTCAAGCATGGCTAAATAAGCCATGCCAGAAGAAGCAGAATTACACGGGGAAAAATTTTGCTCTTGATTTTCCGTGCAGTCCTTTCCCAAAAGTACAGGGTGTCAAGCTCTGACAGTATCAACATTGAGAATGACCTTTTAATTTACATTTGCTGAAATCTTAAATGAGCAGTAGGACCTATGTTCCCCAAACTTCACGAGGAGCAGGATTCTTTAACAAGTACTATCTAGTCAGCAGTATCCTCTCAATGTCAACAGATGAGTAATCAGCTACTTTGGGAGGGTACTTATTTTTAGCTATATAAGGTGACGGGAGAGAGAAACATTCAGTCCCCTTAAAAAGAAACAGATCAGCTTTTAAATCAAATCGGCCTAATTCTCTGCAAATGTGCTTAAAGTCTAGGATATGATCCGTGAACCCTGAATTATTTCAAAATAAAATTCCTTACTTTTTTGCCATGTATTTCAGATATTTAAGGAGAAGGATTTCAATCAGCAAGTTCTGCAGTTAATACAATTATTTTCCAAACTATGAATGCAACTAATATTTATAGGTATTTTTGCTGAATTATAAGTTAAGAATATGAATATATAGGTGTTAAGAATATTAATAAATGTATGTTAAGCTATACAGTGCTACAATTTAATAAACTTATAAAGTAATAGCATATTTTGCCAATAATGAAGACAAGCACCCTACTAAACTGGATTTAGTTAGAAGTCAGATAGTATATGCACTATCTATAAAAAAAACATGCCTTTTTGGGGTGGGCAGTAGAAAGGATGTGGGAGAAAGAGATTAGGAATCACAAACGCAAAACAGGATTAAAACAGAGTATCAGAATACATGATCCCTTTCTGGTGATTTAATTTACACCATCCTTACACAGAGTAACTACAATGACATTGCCAAATGTAATAAAGAATGCATTATAAGCAACTGCTCAGAAGTGGGAGGAAAGTGACATTCACACAAGTTTGATGCACAATTATGTTTCATGACAATTCCATTCATCTGAAAGTTAGAATGGCCAGTCCTGCAGAAGCATTGAAAAGGTCAAAAACACGACTTAATCTTACCAAAAACCATTCTCCATATTGCAGGGTGAGGACGCGTAAAGGGTCCTGTGGACAGTAAACAAAAAGCCTATTAGAAGACATGCCAATAAGAACTACATAATCTATTTTTGAGTATATCTTATATGAGGATTTGGCATGAGCACAGATCAGTTCTCCATCAAACTATGTAATATACCCGAAAGTTGGCATTCTATGTTAAAAAAAAAAAATGGTAACAGCAGATTTCAGAGAGGAAAAGGAGATTGCCAATTAGTAGGGTGCAGACAAAATTTTCAATTATTTTGATGGAGTTGTTTCCAGAACAGTAATATGCTGTTTGCTCAGCAGACACCATATCTCAGCTGTCACCTGAGGATCTCTTGATCTGTTTTCTAGACCACAGCTTACACATGGCTTGCTCCCAATAAAGTTATCAAATATAAATTTCTGTGTGTTAGCAAATAAACATGGTGCTTAGCCTTCAGACAACCATGAAATGTTAGCAAACAGGCCTCCTAAAACATCCAAACTGAGTACCATACAGCTTACTAGAAGTAAGACATCTATGCTCTTTAACAGTGTCAAGATTATTTACCCTAGAGCCAGTGATTAAACTGACTTTATTAAAAACCTCTCAATTAACGTGAAGAGCAGAGAAGGTAATTCTGGTGAAACTGGAAAACCTCTAAACTTGAACCACATATTCAGGTAGCAAGGAGTGGCTGAACAAATATTTTCAGCACACATGATGGACTGCTCTTTCACTGACACAGTTTAGACTTGACTCAAGAATTATGCTCTTGCTGACATCAAAAATAAATATATAATAAATAAATAATTTTTTAAAAAGCACCAGGAAGACGGCATTTTCTCCACAGAATTAAGTGTCAGACAAGTGTTTTTTACCTTTTTGCACTTTCTGCTTCTCACACTATTACCAAAACTTTTGTCCAGCCTAAATTGCTACCGAGCAACTGTGGTTTATATTGTTACGAGACTGACCATTTCTAACTACCACTAGCTTCTGGTAAGGTGATTTATGCAAGGTGTTATAGCTGAGAATTTGTAGAATGACTCTTCTGTTAAAACACATTGAGGCAGAGCCCTTTTAAACATAGTTTACAGATCTGGCAGCATCATTACCTAGCAGTTTGAACTGCAACTGAGCACCTGCAAACAGACACACTCATTTTGAAAACCTGACTTCCTTGTTAGATACAGAGCAGCTATAAATAACTTGCATTTTACCGTTATCTCCGCTCAGTATGATTGCAACCCATTTTTAGACTGTTCCTTAACATAAAGGAATTTAAAAGAGTAAAGAAAAAAATACATTTAAAAGTGGTACTTTAATAAAAATCAAAATAAATATAGTGGTAATAAACAGAAAGTCACATGTTACAAAAAGTGAAGTATGAACAGTATAAACCTTACTCACCATTAGGAAAAGCTAGAACACTGATGATTAGAAAGAAGAAAATCACAGAGAGGATACCCCTCCAAATATTATCCTCTGGGACAGAATCATCCCTGAAAAGACAGACAACATAGAAGTGTTAAAGTACATTACAAGGCTGAAGCTGAAAGGCTTTCAAGGTACCATATTATTTAAGTAAAGGCTACATAGAAATAAGTGTAAGAAATAAGCATGCTGGTTATATAATAAGTCAAGATCGTAACTGCACTGAATGATTTTCACTCTGCACTTCTGGGTATCCCTTTCTCACCAGAGTTAGACATAAAATCAATATACGCAAGCCATAAGCATTGTTAGAAGTCAACGTAGAAGCAATGACTAAATTTAATACAAGGTGAAAAAAAACTTCCTGCTTTAACATTCACAGGAACATCATCAAAAGTACTTTTACACAGAAAACAGAGACCTGGACCAAAAACTAGAAGCCTGGATGCAATTCCTAGGTTTCCCTCATGAGGTTCAACAAAGCCAAGCGCGGGGTCCTGCACCTGGGTCGGGGCAACTCCCAATATACTGGGGGATGAAATGCTGGACATGAGCTGACAATGTGCACTCGCAGCCCAGAAGGCCAACTGTATCCTGGCCTGCATCAAAAGAAGCACGGCCAGCAGGTCGAGGGAGGTGATTCTGCCCCTCTACTCCACTCTCGTGAGACCCCACCTGGAGTACTGCATCCAGCTCTGGAGCCCTCAGCACAGGAAAGACATGGACCTGTTGGAGCGGGTCCAAAGGAGGGCCACAAAGATGATCAGAGGGCTGGAGAACCTCTCCTATGTGGACAGGCTGAGACAGTTGGGGTTGTTCAGCCTGGAGAAGAGAAGGCTCCAGGGAGACATTATAGCAGCCTTTCAGTACCTAAAGGGGGCCTACAGGAAAAATGGGAACAGACTTTTTAGCAGGGCCTGTTGCAATAGGACAAGAGGTAATGCCTTCAAACTAAAAGAGGGTAGATTTAGACTAGATACAAGGAAGAAATTTTTCACAATGAGGGTGGTGAGACACTAGCACAGGTTTCCCAGAGAGGTGGTAGATGCCCTGTCCCTGGAAATATTCAAGGTCAAGGTTGAACAGGGCTCTGAGCAACCTGATCTAGTCGAAGATGTCCCTGCTCATCACAGGGGGGTTGGACTAGATGACCTTTAAAGGTCCCTTCCAACCCAAACTATTCCATGATTCCCTCTGCTGTTTTGGTGCTGCTCACAATCCCCTTCACTTCCCTTGGCCTGCTCCCAATGCCAAATGCCTGGGATGAGTGCAGAGAGGGGGGAAATAGTGATAACAATCAGCCTTTGGAAATAACAATTACACAGCTCAGAATCCGTGTGTAACACAGAGACAGCAAAACTTGAAAGAACCAGGGAAAAAATACCAACTTGCTTTTAGATCTATTAAGCCAAAGCTCTGAATAAAATACCAGGTATTATTTGTGCAACTGTTGTATTACGGCCAGAAGAGAGACCTAAGAATTCCATTTGGAATGCCAAGGCAAACTTGATTGAGCTCTTCTTTCTTTTCAGACAGGTAGAAAATAGTGTACAGCAGCAAGATTAACAAATGAAGCTCATCCAAGTTTTCTAACCAACAGTCAGCTTCTAGGATACTTCAGAAATACAAACAAACTTCAGACTATCATAATATGCACAGCTAATATTTCATAATGTATCACCCACTACAACTCAAATTAAAGTTTTACTATCTGAGTAATTTTCACGTACTTAGAATCAGTTTATCTATTTAAATACATTCATTTTTTTATTCCCAACCCATGATATCAAAAAATTCCCAGCAAACTTTAGAGAGATAAAGGTCTTCCTCGCAGAGCATCTGTCACATTTCTGTATGGTTCAGTAAAGAATCTGTGACAGCATAAATCGCTTCACATTAGATATTTGCTGCAGTTATAAAATATTTCTCACTTTGACAAATTATTTCCCTTTCCTTCAAAATTGAACCTTAACAGCTTCACAGCAGACTTTCATCATTGTGAGGCGTTTAAGCACTGTGTTAGTTTAACTGTATGGCAAAAATACATTAAACATAAATGGTTTCTCTGCAGGCCTTAGGGACTCCCCACAGCATTTCTCTCTTTTTTTTCTTCCATTTTTCAGGAGGCATGCTGCACAGGCTGACACTTCACACCAGCTAAGAATCCCAAGTTCCAGAGCTTAACTCTGGCTCCCTTGGCAATCTCAAGAGCTTCATGCCATCCAGAACACTTCCCAGCCAGAGCCTCAGGCTCCAATGGCTCAGACAGCAAAGCCATATTTCTGTCTAAACATATGCAAATAACACACAGGAGCACACTGTCATGGGTGCCACCAATTGAGGGCTTTTTTTTTGGGGGGGGGGAGAGAACAGATTACTAGAGTCACATCACTGTACAACTCGGCGGCCAAGAAAGAAGTGAAAGTCACTGTGATCACATCACTTAATCGTTAAGTCATCTGGGCTGAAGGGTCCTCACCTTTGCATATCAGAATTCAGAGTACCACTCAGCTTCAGGAAAGCTGTCCTAGTCATCTTGACACCACTTATCCCAAAAATCAAAGATGTACGCAGTGTTAAACTGCATTTTATTCCACATGAATGATAGAAGCATTTCATTTTGACTTGCAAATACCTTTCTAAAGGGACAGACAACTAATCTTACCAGAGTGGGTAAAAACAGGTGGGACCAAGAGACTCTCTGCTGTGCAGTAGTTAGGATAAGAATTATAGTGTTTGCCTGGAAGAACTATTTTGGGGAATGTGAAGAGAAACAGGGAAGCAAAACAACTGTTGGAGGAAAGACACAATCACAACAAGCTGCAATCAGGAAAATATGCTAAATCATCTCCTCACTTAGCCTTAGGAACTTTGATGCTAACTTTGAAATATAAGCATTCATGCAGCAAAAACAAGACTTCTAATGCTTGCGTGGGAGGACAGATGAAAATTCTCTCAATTTAAACCCATTTCACCAGCACATTTTTCAATTATGTAACTTTTTGGAGAAATAACAAAAAAATCCCCCACCGAAGCACATAATACCTGCATAACCTTTTTCTCTCTCTTGCTTTTCTCCAGAGCACTATGTTACACTGTCACATTACAAAAATGTAAGCTAGTATGTTAGTACATCACGAAGAAAAAAAATTATACTCAACTGAGGAAAAAATAGCTAGGACACTAAATTTAGAGTGTGTGTGTAGGGAAAAAAAATATCTTCCATAAACTCCCCAAACCAAATTTAAATGCACAATAATCCAGTTTAATCAACTCCATTAATCAAGGGATGTGAAAGAGAACTGCACTACATCCTCATAGTTCTCACTCCTGCTTCAGTAAACCCCTGCAACCTCACAGCTACCAATCTGCCACCTTCCTCAGTCCCGTTGCTGCACTTCACAAAATATCCCCTCCAGCACTCACCCGCTGGCTGCCTCCAGGCTCAGAGAAGACCACATCCCTCTCTCCAGGGAGGAAGAGGACAGGGAAAGCTAGAGCCACTCCATTCCTCTGCTCCAGGGCACAGCCTGGAAGCAGAGGAGCGTGTGACTGGCTCATTCACCAGGAAATAACCAAGGCAGCTGCAGCCATTGTCAGAAGCACTAGAAGGATGTGCTTTAAAAAACAGAACACCCTCTAGTCCCCACTTTAACATGGAGAAGTTAAACACGCATTTCTTTTTCTGGATTATTATTATTATTGCTACCTGAAGGTTACTGCTATCTGAAGTTCAGCTGAAAGATAGTATCAACTGCTCTCAGTGATCCCAAGGGAGACCCCACATTATGGCTTGGTACATCCAAGGGAAAAGCATTTTCTAAGTTTGTCTAAACCCCCACATTTTTGACATAAAAAAAAAAAAAACCTGTAGGAGAGACAAGACAAACTTTAAGGAAAGCCTGTGCTGAAGTTCCTGAAAAAATAAATTTTACTTAACAACATCAGTATGAATGTATCATAGAAAATCCCCTGCTTAACAAAATGTCCAGGAGAGCTACAGAAAAATTGACTGCACAGGGGAAGCAAAGAATCACTTGTCACACTTTACTGGGAAGTCTACAGTGCCTTGTGCCCCAGAACTGGAAATATGAACACTGCCACTGGAGACTCAATGCAATAAACTAATTGGAATAGAAAGACCAGACCTGGGAGCACATACTCTAAGCATGTGGGGAACTATCTCCTCCCTCCCAGCTTCTCAATGAGTACATATAGTTTGGCTAGTGCCCCAAATAAAGCAACAGGCAGCAATCTGTTGCTGGAAACTGCTGCGATAGATGGAAATAGCAGAAGGCAGGGGTGAGGGGAAAAAAAAATAATAAATCAGAGTAGCTTCCACAACCTGAGAAGAGGAGAAACAGAGAAGAGTTAAAGAGAAGTCAATGGGTATTTAAACACAGGAAGTGAGGCAGAGCAGAGACAGACTGGGGGAAGAAAATGAAACTGAAGAAGTCAGAGTTAGAAAGCTAGCAAGACCAATGGAAAGAAAAAGTTAGCAATCCTCTTGGAAAAATGCAAACAAACACCCCAGAACTGAAGCAATATTTTTTGGACCCAGAAGACTCCACAGTTCTAAAATTGCTGCTTGGCTCATCCCCTGCTTGAAAGAATTAACAGCAAAATTCCTTTCCTCCCCCAAAGGTAAGTGATCAACTCCATTAATCCTTCAGAATGGTATCTGGATGAGAATCTCTTAGTAACTCACAAGTTTGACCTAAATTAGCCCTATAGTGAGAAAAGCGATCAGGCAGAGGGGAAACAGGGCAAGAGGAGAACTTGTAGCCTTTGCTTGTTGTAATTAAAGTTGCTTGTCTGTAATTAAACATGGTACCAAAGCACAGAAACATGTCTCCAATTTAAGAGTTAAGACGGGATCCCTGGGATATTCTGCCTTAGCTTGGATCTTGTTACCTAAGTAGAACGAGCGATGTGTTCACCAAAAATATCTTCCTTGGGGCCATACACAAGTTGAAACAAGAAAAAGCACACCTCAGACCATTTGCAGCTACACTATTTTACATTTCTTTATGCTCCTTCCTCAGCTCAACTCAGGCTTGACCATCATTTTCATAGCTGATAAAAACTATACGTTTGGATTCTTAAAATAAGCCAGAAGATAACATACGGAATTGTATATCAGGCCTAGGGACAAATAATGATGTTCTTCCCTCAAATGCAGAGTTTAATCGACAAGGCCATTGAAATCCATGATTGTGTACATACAATGCCACAAAAGTGTAAACGAGCCCAAAACACGATGCACAATTCAGCCAAAACCTTTCGTGAATCACTGTTTGCCTACAGACTGAACAATTTAGCCTAAAGGATTGTGTTACCATCTTCACAGCCCTGTTCAGTAGGAGGTAATAAAAAGCATGCACAACTCCGAAAAATACTGCAAGATACCCTTCAGACTGCACTGCCATACCCTTTGCTTACAAATAAGGCTCCTGAAAATAACTGTGTCCATTCTTAGCTTTATTTCCATGAATGACTGCAGTGGCGAACTCCAGAGAGCTGTTCCTGCGGTGGGGAAAGGATGTGGCTGAGCTCATTAGTGCTGGGGCCTACGCCACTGTGCGACTGGCCACGGACAAAGTGTGTTGTATAAAAACGATGACACAAAACAGTCACTCCTGTCCACTGTACGCTTGGCAAATTATCTACTTAAGCGATGTGACTGCTGGGCTTCTTAGTAGCCTAATAAAAGGCCAATTTTGGCAACTGCCTGAAACCCACATTTTGGTAAAGACTTTAACAGGCGGCCTCAAAACGATCAACAAGTTCCCAGCAGAGGGTCTCCGCAGGGAGGGCCCCCCGAGCAGGCTGCTTGCTCCCCAGCCAGCTGCCGGTGCAACCCGCCTGCCCGCAGAGCGCACAGCAAGTCACGGCCCCGTACCAAACCTCCCGTTAACCCGCCCCCGGCGGGAACCGCCCCCCGCCGCAGCCGCGCTGCTCGTCCTCACCCCCGGGGGACCGGCGCCGGCCCCCTCCCCACCGCCCCGCCCCGGGAACCCCCTTCGCCGCGGGGCCGGGTAGGGCGCGGCGGGGGCGGGGGATCCCCGCGGCGGCGCCGGGGGCCGCGCACCTGGTGAAGGCGAAGGCCATGAGGCTGAGGATGGTGAAGCTGAGGAGGGTGATGGTGTGCGGCCGGTAGAAGAACTCCAGCGTGATGTCCTCCACCTGCTGCTCGTTGATCATGCGGAAATGCAGACGGTAGTTCACGTCGTCCTTGCTCAGGGTCCGGCTCCCCACGCACGACGCCATCTCGCCCCCTTGCCCCTCACCTCAACGCAGTTCTGATTCTCCCGGGGCGGCGCGGCCCGAACCGGCCCGGCCCGGCCGCCCGCCCGCGCCGCCTCCCACTGAGGCGACGCCGCTGAGGGGAGAAGCGCCGCGCCCGCCTCGCCGAGAGGCGGAGCTCGCCCCGCGCCCACGCGGTGAGAGAGGGAGGGACGAACGGAGCGGAGCGGGGAGAAGAGGGGAGGCGGAGCTACACCGCCCCCTCTCAGCGAACGGTGGGAAGAGCCCTTTTCTGCCTGACCCCCCCCCTCCCTCCTCCCGAATGGTCTCGCCCGAGTTGGGACCTGGGGCGGGGAGGGGGGAGCACCCACGTGGGCTAGGCCGCGGGAAGGGCAGGTGAGGCGTTTGGGGGGGTCTCAATGGCCGCCCGTGCGGGGGCTGGGGCGGCCGCTATCCCTCGCTTTCCCGCGGGCCGGGCTCGCTGGGTGTGGAGCGGCGTGCCCTCACGCAGACTGTACGCAGAGGCTGCCGGCCTGGGCAGGCCTGCAAGGGGCGGCGAGCGCGGCGCGGCCCAGCTTCCCTCAGGCCTGTGAGGTGACGGCTCTGGGCGGAGGGCCCCGTCCCTTGGGGAGGGTTTAAGTCCCGGCACCCCCCCCACCCCGCTCCCAAGGGTACGGCTGCCCTACAGCGGGCAGAGCCGGCTCCTCTCCTCAGTTCTGCCACCCCTTGTCACGGGTTTGAAGCCTCAAAGCGGGTACTTGGTGCTTTGTAGCGAGTGATTTCTGCTTTAACGCTGAGGGAATTGGCGCTCCCAGCCCTGCGGGCCAGGTGCGGCAGCGCCTGTGTTATTCCTCAGCCCCTTTTCTCCCGGCAGGATGCGGTGCTGAGGTGGAAGATGGCTCTGTGGGCTCGGCAGATCTCCCGCTGGTGTTACCTGCTGAAAACGGCCCGTGCTGCCGAATGCCCCGGGAGGCTGAGGAGCTGCAGCGGCCCCGCACGGGCGTGTCGTGGGTTCGCCCCTCTGGCTCTGCTGCCCTCGAGGAACCTTGGCGTTCTTCCGTGGGGATTGCAGGCAGACAGGCATGTATCTGGAGGAAGCTGTTCTCCACCTGACAGTGCCAAGGATGGATCCTTTTCTTCTCCCGAAAGTAACTTGCCTTCACCGGTAAAACAGGAACAAGCAAAAGCAGAAACATTACCTGATTTGAATGCAAAAATACTGTATGAAGGTAAGAGTCCTTAGGGATACCGTTTCTCCCGAATCTCCAAATCATGCTTCCAGTATTGCTCCTGGTTCTCCTTTTCTGGCCTGTTTGTCTGATATATTTGTCTGAAGTTCCTGGCTTTCACTTGGTTTTAGCTCCATAGTTAATGGAGAATTCCTGTGGTCACTGTAGTATATACAGAATATCTTTAAGCCAAGATAAAGATACAATGTTTTGGGTAGAAATGTCAATCTGGAGCTCCTGTTTGGAGAGCTTTTCTTTTCGCAAGTCTACCTGCAGCAGTTGAGCCTTCCCCTTATAGTTGTGTTAGTACAAAACAAACGGTTTCGTGGGTTGGGGTTTTTTTTTGAGCAGGGGTGGGGGAGGCCACCCCTAAAGCAGCTTGCACAACGCAGCCTTTTGAACGATCAGGGATGAACAACAGGAGGCAGCAGAGTGTGAAGCCTGCTTAAGCACTGCCCTGATGAGAAACGCTCGTCAAACTTTCTCCTGAGGAAAGGGGATAGATACAAGGTCGCCTTGGTGTTGTTACCCAGAGGAAATTGCCTCATTTGTCTCTACTTTTATATCTAAGTGAGGATTAAAAATTACCACCCTCTGAAAATAACTCTGGTATACTGAGGAAACTTGCTCTGGGTTACTAAGCAGTCTTGTATGTTCAGATTCAGCTTTGAGCCCAGCCAACTTGGATCCTACAGAGCTTATTTTTGGGGTGGCTCAGAGCTGCAACTGAGATCTGTGTGTTTGTGCAGCTGGTTCTGGAAACAGCGCTGCACCAGAACTGACAGGTCAGCCAGCTCGTATGTGTCTGCACCTGTGGTGCAGTTTATCTATGTGCCAGATTTTTATCTGCCAGCAGACTTACTGTTGTGTATGTGTGTGTGGAGCATTTTGCCCAGTTGGCAGTGCATGTAATGGAATAAATGTAATTGCTAACTCTTTTTTTTTTCTTTTTTTTTTTTCTTGGTAATTTGAGGTGTATTATATCCTCCTGATAGGATGTTTAAAGAACTGTGGCAAAAAACAGGGCATCTATGCCTGGAATGAACCTTGGTGTATATTGGTTGGGTCCTCAAAAAGTTGAAAGGAAATACTTGATATCCGTATAGATTCCTATAGAGTTTATTCCTGTTTAAGGTGTAAACGTTGCTCAAAACGTTTTACTGTGTTTTTGTTTCTGAGGCTTTGGAAAAAAAAGAAGTGGCAAAACCTTCAACAGCTATTGAGCTAGTCTGCCTGGAACATTAGGATCATCCTACTTATTTCGGAACCTGTCTTGGTAGTTCTGGTGTGGCTTTGTTTTCTTGACATGGAAGAGTGTTACCCCAGTCTCTAGGAAGTCATTGTGCAAAGGTACAGGGTACAGAAAATCTCCATCGTTAAGAGTTTATAATTAGGCTGTTGATCAGTAATCAGTTTGATAATTGAGGTGGATGCTAGCAGTCAGCCTACAAAACAGTAATCTTGGTGTAGCTGCTGTGAGCTCCTGTCAGTGGAAAAATAGATCAAAGTAGAGAAATATTTTTTTAAAAAGACACTGAGCTCTGTGACTTGGAACACTTAAGGGGAAACAAGCATAATGGTGTTCACTTGAAAACCTTAATGAGTAGGAAATGGAGCTTGATTTCTTTAGTTGTTAGAGGTGGTAGCAGTCAGCAGCCATTCTGTAATGGATAAGACATGATAGCTTGGTTGGAGTTGGCTGTGAAATACTGTGAAAGTTAAAACAACTGCAGTTCAGGCATCAGATTCAGAAGAGGCACAAAGTAGTGGGCTTGTCAGGTTATGAAAAATAATCTTTGTAGTAGCCTTTGATCTGGATACGATCAGGCAAGAATGCGTTTGTGAAGACATGAAAGAAGATTCTTTTTCGAGAAGGTGATGTGATCTGTTGTCTGCAGTGATCAAGGCAGCAGACTGAAGGCCGGCTTGATGAATACTACGCTCACATTTGGCTACATAAGCAAGAGTCGATGGGCAGTGACAAGGAGATGGAACAGAAAAAAACTGGGAGTAGTCTGTTTTCAAATAATAATAGATTGGCTGTTCATCTCATGCACAGTGTTCTTGCATTTTGAAATGCATTTTAAGAGATCTGTACAGCATTTAGTGGAAGCAGCTTTGTCTTTCATAAAATGCATTTGGGTCATCTATATTTGTTTCTTAGACTGGGATGACATCCCACCTTCATCTGCTTTGGAGGAGATTTCTGAGGAAGAAGCCGTGCAGATCATTGCAGAACCGCTTCTTCCCCTTCAGTCTTCCACGCTCCGAGATTATGTTGACCACTCAGAAACCCTGGCAAAACTTGTCCACCTAGGTATGTGTGATTTTGTTTATGTGGTTTGCCTATATCTGGAGCTTTGGGGATTCTATAATTTGTGTTTTGATCTTACTGGTCACCTTGTAAACTTGAAAATAGGAACAGCGACCAATGGCGAAGGGCAGGGTAAATCCAGGGTAAATGGAAAAAGAGAGGGGACTGCATGACTCACTAGCAGTGCTGTATTGGTTGAAGGCAAGGCTGACTAGCTTTAGTCCCTTAGTCCTGTGGATGCTAGAAGGAGGCATCTCCCACAGCTTCTGGAGGTGAGGAGCACTTTGTGTAACTTCATTGGTCTCTCTTCTTTTGGGATGGTTTAGGATGGTTTAATCTGCTGCAGAAGAAATTGCAGCGCTCTGTCCTTGGAAGGAAGAAGAGCAGTTGCTGTGCAGAACCTTAGAAGTGAAGCACAGTAAACTGGAGAGGCAAGGAGGAAGGGATGGAAAAGAACCTGAGTTCTCATCAAAAAGCACTTGGACTCTACAAGGATAGCTGAGTGCAAAGTTGCTGGCTGCTTCCGTGTTTCCCAAAAGTGCAAGGAACACCAGGAGATTGGAGAAATATTTATTTGAGGGGGGAAGATGTGGCCCTGTGAAGTAACAAATTGCTATGTGTGAGCTGGTATCCAAAGGCACTTCACTGCAAAATTGTCTCACTCCTTTGTATAATGGAGTTGGGAATTCCTTGCACACATACTTCTGTGCAACAAGAGGAGGTCTCTGCATGTGGCATGTGCTAGTGTACTTGATTCCTCATGTGCAAGATTTGCTGCAAATGTCTTCCTTCAAAAAATAAACTGAGCAAAAGCATCTAAAATGACTGCTTATTTTATTTGGAATCTTTCCACAATATACAAGGTGTTGTGACCTTGCTGTCTTGAGCAACTGAAGTATGCTAAGTCAGTGCAAAAAAGGAGTAGTCATAAATTTCAACATGCCTTCCTGAAACATTTATAGGAAGTAGGGTCTGTGTTTAATTAAAACAGTATCTAATTTTGTTTGTTTTAGGAGTTGACTTATCCCAAGTGGAGAAACGTCAAAAGGCAGGTCAACTCTTACTGACCTTGGACTTTGAAAAAGATATAAGAAAAATACTTCTGTTTCTTAAGGATGTAGGCGTAGAAGACAATCAGCTGGGACCATTCCTGACCAAAAATCCATACATCCTTGCCGAAGATCTGGAAGCTTTAGAAACCAGGTGAGCCTTTCAAATAGCAGCAGGGTGTTAAGCCTCTTGACTTGAAGGTCTAGTTTCCCAGTTGGCTTAATCTTGTCTGATCCTGTGTTGTTGCTGCTGCTTCCTTTCTCACTTGATCCCTGGCTCCATGTTCCCGTGCCTTCCCATCAGTCAGCATTAACGTGTGGTGGTGGTATCATAAGTCGAGTCAATACCCCGATACACCTGAAAACTGACCATTAACAACTATTACTGCTCATTCCTGTCTCTCTGCCACAGAGGAAGAAGCTTGCCATCCTAGGCATGCTTTACCTGTGTCAGCTGAGATTCCAAAAGCCCTGAGGCTTTACCTAAATTTGTAGAACAATATTAACCTCTTCAGTCATGCTTTGAAACTGCTTTTCTAGAGGATGCATGTCTACCCATACCTTGTGAATTCTGCAGTAAAAAGAGCAGAACAGATCTCTTCTGTGTTTACTTTTAATAGCAGCAGGAGGTTTTGGTGACCTTTTTTATTTTTGTGTTGTCCAGCTCAAACGGAGCACAGGACTGCAACAACTAATTATTTGTGTGTGTGTTCACACTTGTATGGGAGTCTAGGGAGACTGTTTCCTCAGTGTCACCCAGCTTGTTTGCTCGTAAGGGTAAATACCAGTCTCTTTAGAAGATTTCATATCTCAGACCAAAGCTTATTTAGTTAGCGGCCTTGTGGAGTTGTTTGTTGGTTTTGGTTTGTTTTTTTTTAAGTTTATTGTATGTTCCAAAACACCAAAGGCAATTTTTTTTTTTTTTTANNTTTTTGGTTTTGGTTTTGTTTTTTTTTTTTTTTTTTTGTGTTTTAAAGTTTGTATGGTTTTTTTTTTTTTTTTTTAGAAAAGTCATTGTGTTTATGGGTCTTTCTGAGACTGTAGGGTAAACAAGCTGTTTTCTCCATTTACTGTGAAACTTTTGTTTTCTGTATCACCCTCTCCTACTCCACTCTGCTCTTTTTAATGTCTTAAATCTAGATGCTGTGTACTGCAAACTGTACTTGATGGTGTCTAGCTTATTAGAGAACACTACCTTCAGAAAATGCTGCATTCTGAATGTAAGGGCTACTTGAATGAAACTAAGCACTGAAAAGATAAGATAACTGTGTACACATACTCTGCTTTCTCCAGCAGCATGACTTGGAAAGTGATGGGATTTGTATCAGAAGTTGACTGAAGGCTGCTGATTGCAGTAATTTGAGTGTTGTCTGAATCAAACTGTGTAACTGTATCTCTTGTTCTCTGCCAAGAGTGGGACTTTGTCTTTAATGGCAGTTGTTATTTCGTTAACAAATCTCTGGTCAGCTTTAGAGATATAACGCCATGCATCAGTACAGGTTAGGGGCTGACCTTTTAGAGAGCAGATCTGTGGAAAGGAACCTGGGAGTCCTGGTGGACAACAGGGTGACCATGAGCCAGCAATGTGCCCTGGTGGCCAAGAAGGCCAATGGCATCCTGGGGTGCATCAAGAAGAGTGTGGCCAGCAGGTCTAGGGAGGTCATCCTCCCCCTCTACTCTGCCCTGGTGAGGCCATATCTGGAGTATTGTGTCCAGTTCTGGGCTCCCCAGTTCAAGAAGGACAGGGAACTGCTGGAGAGGGTCCAGGAAAGGGCTACTAAGATGATTAGGGGATTGGAGCATCTCTCTTATGAGGAAAAGCTGAGGGACTTGGGTCTTTTTAGTCTAGAGAAAAGAAGACTGAGGGGGGATCTTATCAATGCTTATAAATACTTAAAGGGAGGGTGCCAGGTGGATGGGAACAGTCTTTTTTCAGTGGTGCCCAGTGATAGAACAAGAGGGAACGGGCACAAACTTGGACATAGGAAGTTCCATCTTAATATGAGGAGGGACTTCTTTACTTTGAGGGTGGCAGAGCACTGGAACAGGCTGCCTAGAGAGGTTGTGGAGTCTCCCACTCTAGAGACATTCAAAACCTGCTTGGATGCCGTCCTGTGCAACCTGCTGTAGGTGACCCTGCTCCGGCAGGGGGGTTGGACTAGATGATCTCCAGAGGTCCCTTCCAACCCTGACCATTCTGTGATTCTGTGATATAATGGGATAATAGTGGTATTTAAAGCAGCTTTAAAAAAACTGTAGCTGAGTTAAAGGGATAAAGGTGGTCAACACAAGAATACTGAGGAGCTCTGGCAGATCTACCTGGCATGGTCTAAGATGTTACTGATAGCAGTTGTCCATTCTTCCTGTGCTGGAAATCAACCATCACTGTACTGTTTTGTCACATGCGGGTGCATCTTGGCTGCATGAGTGCAGATTTTGACTGTTCCTTCAGTGGGCTTAAGCTAGGATGCTGGACTTCGTCCTGCTGTGACTGAAGTACTTGTGCTGCTGCTGGTCAAGCCTGAGGTCTTATGGTTGTAACTGTTAATATCTATTCACAGAAGCCTGTCCTTAGTAGTTTTGCATTGTTAATTTTGAAGGACTCGTTCTAGAGCTTTAAAGATGAGGTTTGTATTTGTGGCAGAAAGCTTTTTACTTCTAAAAAAAAAAATCTTTCTGAAGTTAAATAACTGGAATTAAAATGTTCAAGATCTTTGAAATAATGAATTGTAATAATATAAATAATCTACTTTTTAAAAAAATTTTATTCTTAATTCACCATTTTTCTAAAATAATTGAATATCAGTTTTGAGCCCGTATTTTCATGAATCCACAGCCACTTTTTGCAAAGGCTTTGCTCTAGGGCTGGCGTGGTGGCTTGTAACTGCATTCTGCTCTTCCTCCTTTTTGGTTTATGGATACAAATGGCTTCTCTGTATTCCTTTACTTTAGTACTTCCTTCCAAATTTTTGCAGTGGGGTCCCATTAAGACATGAGAGACTTAAGGTACCAGCACCAGACTATGGGGTTATACTCCCCCCCCCCCCAACTTACCTGTGTGTTTGCTGTGTACCTGTAATAAGTTTGATTCTGAAATAGAATTACTTTTTTTCTTCCAATTCATGCTTCCATTAGATGTGTTGATTAGGGAAAAAATTCCAGGAAAATAGACTTTTCCAGACAGGCTTGCATTAATTCAATATTTCTTTTACAGAACAACCTGTGTGTGTTTGTACGCACTTTGTAATGAACTCAAAACATCTTGGTCTTTAAAAATTCCAGAAAAGAAAGTCTTTCTGCTTGGCTCTTTCATGTAGTAGCTCTCCAAAACAGAAAACTGAAAATATGGCTTTTTGGAAACAGGCACATTAGTGACTCATGTCTAACATAGACCTGACTTTCCTTCTTTCTCCTCTGTTCTTCCATCCTCCTGTGCAGTAAGTGGCCTTTCAGAAACAATATCCAAAAAGAACCTGTGTCATTTTTCAACAGTAGTTTTGGGTCTAGATGTCAGAGTTGCTCATACTCTTATCAAGAGGGTATTTTTTGCTATGATAAACATTCTAAATCTCCTGTGAAGTCAGATTTGCTTTTCAGTGAGTGTCCTGTGGCACTGCCTTGTTACTGAAGTAGGGGCTGAACAGAGCAATTCAATTTCTCCTTCATTCTCTGCAGCTTGATTTCTCAGTAAGTTTACCTCTGTTTGGCATTGGTGAATGCTTTTCTGCAAGTTTTAAAGTAAGTGTGCCGCAGAGGGTGTATGGCAGGCTGTGAAGTGAATGTGTCTCAGATAGCTGTCTTCTGAAAGCTGAGTATCACCTTTGCATAAACACTTCGGTGCAGATGGATGTGGTATTGGTTACATCACTCTGGAATGTTTTATTGCTACGGATTCCACGTTGCCAGGAAACAAAACACAAATTTCAATAGATTTGGCATTTGACTTCAGATAAACACTGTAAAAGTCAAAACATTCCATAATTCATAACAATTCTGACAGTTGCACATCAGTGTCTGTACTGCAGCTGCACCAGATGCTTTGTTTTACAGTATTGTTAATGATGACTTAAAACTGTTAACATGCTACATAGAACTGCTGACCCCTGTCATAGAATTAGGGCTAACCTTGGTGCCAACACTCACAAAGTTATCCCGAACTTTGGTCAGGTTAGAAGATTGTGCTTCTTTAACATAAAAGTTTCTAGAGTCAGGTTATTACAATCTTGCCATCCTTCTTTTAAGCTTCTTGCCCTTCCAGGATGTGAAAAAAAAATGCTTCAGGTGTGAATCTTAATGACTTGTTAACAGAAAACAAGTGGAGTGGAGTCAGGACAACCAAAAGGTTTTATTTTTAATCTGTTCATTTATCTATGTTTCTAGGATGCTTGGCAGTTGTGCCCTTTAAAAAATGGAAGAATTATAGTATAGGCAAGCTGCAGCATTCAAAACATAATGGGATAATTTTTGAAGGGCCAATTGTTTATTGTTGTGCTCTGCATTTTTCCCCCTCCTAATCTCTCCTTGTCTCTGAGGTGCCTGCAGCCAATTCCATCAGCACTATCTGGAGCCTAGCCTGCTACCTTCTATGCTGAGGTGCCTGCTCAGTTAGGAATTAGTCCTCTAGAGCTTGTTCTTAGATCTTCTATCTAGAGGTTTTTGGCTTGTGATGACTTCATTTTTGAGGGTTTGTGGATAGAGAGGGAGGTTGTAGTGACTGGAAGCTATTTTTATTTTTTTTTTCTTTCCACAAGACATGATTTAACACACAGCCTGCCTTTTGCTGAGTATCTGCTTCTGCAGAATATTCTGCAGTCTATTTAGTATTTTAATTACTGCCGGATAAAATCAGTTCTTGTATGCTCTAAGTTCATCTGACAGCAAATACTTCTGTATATGCTCATCTATAACCAAAGGAAGTGTCTTCAAATTGTAGTTCAGTTTTTTTGTAAATCAAAACACGTGGCACGTGGGTTAATCGTGTCTCTCTTTATTTTGTGTGATGTATTTCTCCCCCATTCCTTTTCTGGGAACAAGTAGTAACTTGAAATAGGATTTCACTTTCACTGAATTCAACAAAGTTTGGAAAAAGTTTTTAGTTGGAAAGAAACAAAGAAAGCAAGCTCTGTTAAACATAAAAACTTTAGTCAGCTCCTTTTCTCTTCTGACAACCAGATGTTTTGTAACTAAATCCTTGGACCAGCAACTGAAAGTAGGGACCTATTGTAACAAAAGTAACTTCAGCTGATTTAGAAATGTCTTTTTGGACAATGTCTCTACAGATAGCATTGTTGTATGATATCTCTACTCCAGTGCTATTGGCAAAACCCGGATGTATGAGGTATGGTACTCTGTTCTTTCAGCAGTAGAGATGGAATTCATTAAAATAGCAAAAGGCTGTATATATCTTCTTGTCCATACCCTATGATGATCTATTAATGTGTTTGCAATCTAGGAGACAGGCTGGTAGTTAAACGTAGGTTAACATAGTTATCTGCTTAAGTACAGCTGGAAGGAATTAAAATCTGTCTTCAGTATTGACATTCTGCTCTGAGGTTTATTTTACTTCTAATTAATTGGAAGGGATGGTATTTTGCTTTTATGATAACTACAGATTTCCCCCTAATTATTTTTGGCAGGGTTGCATGTTAATGCTAGAACATCTGTCCGTTTATAAGATATCACTGAGGAATTTAAGCAAGTACTGAATAAATGGAGGCAATAAAATTTTCATCACTGGATTTTATTTTGTTTTTGTTCTCTTTCTAGAGTGGCTTACCTAAAATCAAAAAAATTTGGTAAGGCAGAAATTGCTCAGATGGTCTCAAGAGCTCCGTATTTGCTGTTGTTTTCAGTGGAAAGACTGGATAACAGACTGGGTTTCTTCAAAAATGAACTTGGTCTCAGTGTAAAAAAGGTAAAGACTGAAGTCTTTAGGCACTTTGTTAGTGACAACTGTAAGGCCTTGGAACATGAATACTTCAAGTGTTTGGAGGTTATCCACAAACATTAGTGACATTACCAATGGTAACACAGAGGGTTACAGGAGCATGACATGATTTTAACTGTCTATAAAAGTAATATAGACATCTAACATTCAAAGATCCTGAAGTACAGTTCTTGAAGATGATCTGCTGCAGGTTGTTGTCAAACAAGTATGTGTGTGTGTGCCCAGTTTTATTATCTGAGGTGGGTCAGAGAACTGAATCCATTGCTGAAACACCAAGCAGCTTTTTTTAACTTCTAGAAAATTAATTTGCTCTCTTCATCTCTTCAAGATATTGTAACAGACTATTTTTCACCGACAAGTTAATCTGTGAATGTGACATCAAACTAAATGCCAAATCATATGCTCACCTCAAAAAGAGTAACCCCTGGGTTCACTCATGAGTGCTTACCATGTTACATGCTTAGCAGGCATTGAGCACCATGCTTTGAGGTCTTCAGAGGAGGTAGAAGCTGGACTGTCCTGGAATAAGTGGGCAGTGTTAGTTGTTTCCTGCAGTAGCTGGGGATTGCAATAAATGTCAATTTCCAAGTGGAATCTGGTGTTCTTCTATTTGCTTCTACTTGCTGAACAGTTGTAGCTGTCACAGTGCCTTTCCATGCTTGAGGTAAGATCTCTCTGGAAAAGGGTTTAGTCACTGCCTCGTACTCAGGACGGATTACAAGTAATCACATGGCTTAGGGGATGTGGAGTAATTTCTTCTGTTGACATAATACTATGGTCTAACCAGATCCTGAGGTAGACAAATTCCACTGCAGCTGAAAAATCCTTTTATAGCCTCTATCAGGTAGTGGTTTGTTTACTTTTTTTAAAAAGGTGGGAAGAAACAACTTGAGGACTGAGAGAGATTGGGCACTTGAGCATGCTTGCTACTTTTGGGGTATGCTTTTACTCCCTCTTCCTGTCCGTTTTGCAACAGCTATGTTATTTTTTGTTTTCCAAACACACACATTTGAGTAACTTTTTGCATCTTACTATACTGCTACTTCATGCAAACTCATCTTTGGGGTAGAAATAAATCGAAATGTGAGTGAAAGTGCATCCCTCTTCCAACTGGGGGAAAAAAAAGTTTATATGAGATCTCTATCTTTCTTCTATGGATGGATTCACAAACAACTTTCTGTAATGATCTTTCCTTTGTGTGTTTTCCCTAATTGTAGACAAAGGATTTGGTAATTCGTCTTCCAAGGCTACTGACGGGCAAATTAGAGCCTGTAAAAGAAAATCTTCAGGTAAGCTTATTAGTAGAAATTAAAAGTGTATTGTGTATCCACATAGTTCAAGAGTTGTCAGAAGATAAAATTCTTGGAGGAGAATCCTGCAAGGAAATAACTTAATAAAATAATTTTAGTGGAGATATAAAATAACTGAGGATTTTGTTAATTTATTTTCCTCTATAGCTTGCAAGCTTACAGCATACGTGGAGCAGTATCTTATTGTGTCTTCTACTCTGATGTAGGTTAGAAACTTCATCTGAGTCCCTTCCTGCCAAAAGCTGCTATCTGATGACACAAATTGTTACCCATTTCTTTACAACGAGTGAAAACTAGGGCCTGCTCCCTCCTTTTTTTCCTTTTCTTTTTCCCCTTAATTATTATGTTTTTTTGCTAACTTGGATTGTCCATGAGGATTTAGGAGCAAGAAATGTGCAGTTGATTATTTTCCTCTTGGCAGGTAGCTAGTCTGCCAAAATGTGCATTTGACACCTATTGTCTGATAGCAGATGGTCGTTATTAACAACTGTTGGGTAAATAACTTCAAACCCACAGGGACTCCTTTCCCTTTTGAAAATGTAACTATGTATTGGTTTAATTATTGTGCTGTAAAGCCATCTAGGCCAAACAGCATGATGTAGTGTAACAATTTGAGAAAACCCATTATCCTATAACACATAACTATGAATTAAAATATATAATTTTCAGACAGACTCACTGCTCTGAAACTATTAAACACTGGGAATCTTGCAATCTGAAATGTGTGTGTGTGGTAAGGGAGGAGACTGGAAAGTAGCAGACTGTTCCAATTAATAGTGCTTTCTTTTTAATGAACATTGTTTCCACAGGCTAGGGATTCAGTATATTATAATGAGTGCGTTTTTAAAATCCTCAGTTCTATGCAACTATCTTGTCAATCTACCAAAAAGTGTATAGTGTAGCATCCTTATTTTTAACATACTCTAGAGACGGGAAGGATTTTTAGGTTCTTTGCCATTAGAATCTACTGATACTTAGAAGCTCCAGCCTTTCAGGAGGTTCTCAGATTCAGAATCTGGGTTTAGACCTGTATGTCCTAAGCTGGTGGTGGGCAGGTGGTACTCAGAAAGTGAAACCATATACCGGCAATTCAGAAGTGATCCGATGGTATCCCTCATTCTCAGTGGGCTGTTATTTAGAATCAACTGCTGCAGCTGATACTGGTTGTCAAAAGTGTACAAAAAGATACCAGTTATGGACTAAATGAGCTGGAGGATGGCTTATTCCATCCTCTGAAGGTTTCATCAAGCGCAATTAGAGATTCACTGATAGGGTAAAACTGGAAAGCTTGCATTATCAGTGCCTGTTGTGGGAGTCATACAGAGCACGTTGAATATTGCTGGGGCTTACATATTAAAGATACTGGCATATGTAGTCTACAGATTTACTGAATATTAATTATGTATGCAGACAAACTGAGTACAGTCAAAGCAACTTACACTTGAGCTCACTGTTCATGTCAAGAGAGAGCTGTTCCATTTCACAGAGTAGAAAAGAAAAGCTGAAGATTCTTGCCACAATTACCTCTACAGTGGGGCTAGCTGTACATCTCCACCAATTTAACATCAGGTCTTACTCTTGGTTGTGTATCTTAATGCAGTAAGTTACCCCTGCCAACTCAGATCCCTCGAAGACACCACTGAAGTGCAGACACATCTCTTCATCCGTGAATGCTATCTTAGGTGATTAGTATTGTTTGTGATGTGCGAGTATTTATAAAGCAGATAAGGAAGAACCAGGAGTTGAAAGACCTGATTATAGTCACCTCTAGAAACAGTTTCCTGTAAGGATCTGGAAGTCCTAAGGTAGCTTCAAAACCCAGATTCTAAGCCCTTCCATTTGTATTTGCCAGGCAGTTTTGGAAAAAAGCTGCAGTCTTGGCTCATCAAACTGGAAAAACAAAAAGCACCACCTTTTTGCCAACTGAAGAAGTACCTAAGTTGGATTTGAAAGTCTGCTTATGTTGACTGGCAAGCATACCCGCTTCATGACTGAAAATAAGCTGCTTGTAAATGTCACTGGAGGATAGGAGAAATGGCTGAGTTACCAGACACTCTTGTATGCTGAATTCCTTTCTCAACAACTCAATGAACTGCTTGCTATTCTGCACTTTGGGAGGAGTGCTCATGATTTTATTGAAAAAATGTGTTTTGTTTTCCTTTTGGAAAACCATAATTGAAATCAAGGCAGTCTCCGAAAAAGACATATTACTTTAGACATTAACCAACTGTAAAATAAATTGAATACACTGCATATTCTACACATCTCTTTCAGGTTCAACAGACTTCAGTTGAAGACTACAGGACTGAAATTATACTCCCTAATATAAAAATATAACTTGGATACATTAGCAAAAGAAATACTACATTAACAAAAGTAGTCACTAGCTATTTGATTGCTGTGTTTTACACAGCTCAACAGCTCCACAACTAGAAAGTCAGTCTTTTTTGACAGCTTGGTATTGAAACTGATAAAAGCCTCTTAAGGGAGAATCTATGCTTGTAACTGCCATATATACTGAGACACATCTTTTTCGTTCATATCTCAGACAAGCTGAAAAATACATAGCATTCACAGAAGTCTTCTTTACTTCAGGGATACTCTATAATCAAATCCCACTTCAATCCAGAATGATAAATAATTTGCACTGTCTGGTTTGAGAAGAACTGGAGTGGCAGATATTATTGTGGGTTGCATTCTTGTTGTTGTGTGACAAAGGGTAGAAGAATTTTGCATTAGTTTATTTCAGTGGCACGTTAAAATAAGCTAAGTTTGCTGTGGCTGACTTTTGAAGATAAAATTGTGCTCTTTTTCAGGTTTGTCAGATTGAACTTGGTTTTCAACGTAATGAAATTCAACAGATTGTGTTTAAAACCCCGAAGATTTTAACTGCAAGTAAAAAGAGACTCAAACAGACATTTGACTACTTACACAACATAATGGGCGTTCCCCACCGCATGCTTACTCGCTTTCCTCAGGTGAGCTGTTAATCTGGGAATAAATTGTAGGCGCTCTTTGCACAGCGGTTTCACTAATTTGGTGCTGAAGGTGGAGTCTCACTGTACACAGGACACGTGTGAATTCTTCAAGTTGTCTGTGGCTTTTACTCTAGTCGGAATAATTTTTATTAGCAATTCAGCAATCATTGAGGATTCCAGCGTGGAAGTGCCCTTCTTCACCCCCTGGCATGTGTGACACCACCACCAGTCTTGTAAATTTTTAAGTTTTCAACAGAAGAGTCATGCTTGTCTCTTCTGGATTCATACAAGAAAGATTACTGCCTCCTTAGGGATTTCTTGTCCTGAAATCTTATCTAGCTAAGAGACACAAGGGAAGACAGATCATGCAGAAGATCTGTTCATTATATAATATATATAAGCATTTCATTTGGATTTGTCTAGTTAAAAAATAAATTTTATAGATTCTAGGATCTGAAAATATAATTTAAAGGTAAGACAAGTTCTGTCCATTAGGCAATTGGATTCTCACTGATCTTCCTATTGCTGCGGCAATAGCAAAAAAAAATCACAGGAGTGAAAATAGATTAGTTTCTTGATGACTATCTTGTTTTTTTCTATCTCCTCATTACTGTTATTTCCTCATAAATTAAAAGTTGAAAGCATTAGTCACTTCATCCAATGCTGACATGCAGTCACACTAGCTTCTTACAAAGGAAAAAAAGAAAGCAGAAATTACAACTTCTGAACTGCAGTAATTTTCTTCTTAAAGCAAGTCTAGTAGGGAATCTAACTGGCTAAAAAGCCAAAATTATATTGGGAAATAAAACTGCTCCCCAGGATTTTGATTACTTGACTTACTATTTAATATATCTTTACTTAACAAGGAGGCTTGCTATAACTCCAGTCCGTGTGTCACTTTTGCCCTCCTTGACCACAAGTTTTGCTCATTTCCTTCTCAGTTGTCTTCTTGTTGGCTTTGTGGTGGTTCACCTCATTGTTTCCCTTTCCTTTGTTTGGAAGGATAAGTGGAGAGTTTCCTCTATTCCTTGTTCTTGGCACAGTCACCCTCTCTTTCCCCTGTTCTTCCATCCTCAAAAACTGTGAGTTCCAGGATATGGCTAGCGCAGCTCAGTCTGTATACAGTCTGGCCGTTAACTTGTGCATTCACGAATGCATACTTATCTCCATCTGTTTTTGCATCTATCCTGAATTACAATAATGCCGAAAATAAGAGGCATACAGGATTTTTTTTGTCAAATCCTCTCTGATGTTACAGCTGCTGTGGTAACCATCCTTCCTGTCAGCTAGCCCCATAAACAGTGGTAAAGGTTTTTTCCCCCTGTCTTCTGACCCTCTCTTAAAATTAAAGGAAGGCAGAGGAACAGTAGTTGCGCTTTCTGTCCTAGTTCAAATTAGTTTGCATCCTCATGAAATCCTTCAGTAGGGTAGTCTCTCCTTTTTAGTAAAAACTGCTCACTTTCATTGCTGTAGCATTCATGTTTTCACTGTTATTTTCTCTAAACCAGCATGTGTCTCTTCAGTTGTACTGCTCAGAAATGCAGTTAGATCTCTGCTTTTAAGACTTCTTATTGTCCATCTCTTGTCTTCCCCACTTCTCTCTCTTTTTAGATGTTCCACTGATTCTTTCATGTTTCCCTTACCATTGTTCTCACCTTTGACTGTCAGAATTCTTTTTGTGAGAAATATCTTTAAAGGTAGACGTTGCTGTGCAGCAGAAGACAAGTGGTATTTTTGAACCATTGCACTGTGCCTTTTGGCTCTGTTATGACAGGAGGTGCAGCCACTCACCTTTTGTGTTGCCACTGTGCAGTTCACTTGTTTGTATTATGCCATGCGGGCACCTGTTCATTTCTGCTTTATAACAATGTTCATTTGAATCTGTCTGTGTAAATAAATGCTTCTCATAGTATAGGGAAAATGCTTAGGTATTCTTACTTCCTGTTTCTGAATGTCTCCTCTCCACTTTCTTGGCTGTGATTACACAAAAGTAAAACCGTTGTATATAAACAAAAAACCTAACATGCTTGAGAGTTGTATCACTCCCTGACTTCCCTTGTGTGTGTACCTCAGCATATTGTATTGAAGCATTTATTTAGAATTAAGATAATTCATATATAAAAATGTAACCTACCTGGTGTTTGACAAATGAGAAGATGCAAATTATTTGTTTTCTTCCTAGATCTTCAGTTTGTCTAAAAAATGCTCTTATTTTAGATTCATCAGAGTCTAAACATTTAGACAACTTAAAAGATTCTTCCCTTTCTTTCTGTCTTAGGTTTTCAACTCAAACCTATTACGAATCAAAGAGAGACATATGTTTCTTACATTCTTGGGAAGAGCCCAGTATGACCCAGCACAACCCAGCTACATCTCTCTGGACCAGCTAGTATCCTTGCCCGATGAGGTGTTTTGTACAGAGATTGCCAAAGCTTCTATACAGGACTTTGAAAAATTCTTAAAAACACTTTAATTAGTAACACATGTAAAAAGGAATAGAATATAATTATGAAATAAACATATTTTATAAAAATACGCTCCTTTATGGTCTCTAAAGTTCTTAACTACTGATTTAGGAAGTTGTTACTTATGAAACATTTGTAGGATTTAAAGGCTCACAGTAATATTCTTTATGGTGACTTGAAAATATATTTCAGAAGGATTGAGTGAATATATATTGATATCAACCCTTGTAATTAATTGCAAACTTAATTCAGAGTGAATGATGCAGCACACTAACAGAAAAGTAAATTAAAGTGGATTCTTTTTTCTTTCAATAATTTCAGTTTTGGGAGATGGAAAAACTGACTAGTGACTTATTCCCTGTCTCACCGTCTGTCTTCTCCCCTCACCATCCCTCCCAAAAGTTAGCATAACAAGCTACTGCAGTAGCAAAGAAGTGATGTGTTTACCTGCTTTTATCTGAAAAGCTAATAATGCTGTTCTTCTCCTTGTATGGTAGAAAGAAGTACACTGTTACATATGTGAAACCCCTCATACAGAAAGGTATTTTCTAACAGGTTACAAAGATGTTTCTTTGTGAAACTGGCTGTTGAAGTTAATACCCTAAAAACTGTGCAGTGAAACTTGGTTTGAAATTTCAAAGAAAATCAGCAAACTGAATCTAGGCAAATTACAGAAAGAAAATAAAACTATACGTGTCCCTGAAATCTAGAAGGAGCTTATTTTAAGTCACTTTTCTCTTTCCCTTGTTGAGGGGGAAGAGCAGTTCTTCCCTACCGCAATGAGATTTCTATGGCTTTAGCATACAAGTAACCATGCAAAAAGTGGCTGTGGTATATAATTAGTTGACAGAACTATTTTGCTCAGTTATAACAACTGAAGTAAATGCTAACTTTAGGAATCACGGGAGTATTAAAAGTACTTAATCTTATCAGTAAACAAATTGTGTTAATATGGAATTATTAAATGCTTCACAGTGTATTTGAGCAAAGTGAAGAAACTGACTAAACCCAAATGCTAGCTGTCTGATAGTTCATTGTTTAGAAGTTTCCATTCTTTCAGTTAAAACAGTTCGAGAAACTGAAATCCAGATGTTTTCATTTGGATTTAAGCTTATTTAATGAAAAAGCCTCAATGTTTGAAAAGCTCAGTGTTGGAACTGAAAATACCAATTTGTATGCAGATAGCAGAATAAAATCCAAAAGGTTAAATTCCCCTAATAGGTGGGAAATAAAGTAAGGTTAAAATGACATTTAAGAATGAGAATAGTAGTGATCTCTGGATTACGACTTGGGTCTTTTATCCAAAATAAAAATTTGGAATGTGAATTACAACACCCAAGAAAAGGAGTGTTGTCAGAACAAGCAGGGTGCAAAATGATTTACTGGGGCATCTCCACTTGAAACACAGTAAAAAGCCACATTCATTGTCTGCAATATATATCTGAGATGCTTTCTTTTGTCTTTTGGTCTCATGTTTCCCACTCCATTGGCATGGGAAGATCACTTGAAATCCTCTATTAAGTAGACAGTTCTTGGTGGAGATGGATAACAAATTTCATCTAAAGTGGTGGCTGAAATGCGATAGCTAAACGCTTTCCCCCATTCCCTCCTTTTAAATAAAAATATCTAAGTCCAATATGCTTATTTAGATTTTGACTGTATTAAATGCTAATAGCAAATTATAATCTTCAAACAATCTAGTAAAAATTAATGTTTATAGTAAAGATAGCATAAAAATAATAACATAAAAAATGTATGTGGTTTCATTATGCCAAAGTAGAGTTTGCTTTTGCCGATTTACTCTGCTGTCCTTATCACAATCTCTATTACCATGTGACAAACCATTATAAATTATATTATAGAATGTGTATATTTTGAATGTCTCAAAGTTTGAGCTTTTAATTCCTTTAATATTTTAAATGTAAAAATGATTGCTGCCAGAACTAAACC
The DNA here is from genome assembly GCA_008711295.1 of Anarhynchus alexandrinus. Classification (NCBI taxonomy): domain Eukaryota; kingdom Metazoa; phylum Chordata; class Aves; order Charadriiformes; family Charadriidae; genus Anarhynchus; species Anarhynchus alexandrinus. Next base: position 422,082 of record VUYV01000361.1, on the reverse strand, counting down.
AGTTTCTTTGAAATGTTAAATGCGTGAGCTTATGCCAAAATAGCTTCCCAGAAATACCATGAAGAAAGGAAGCAAAAGATTTTATGGGAGTGCTAAAAGGAAAGGGGAGAGAGGACAGAAGAACTTTTTGAGGATCGTGCCAAATACTTTTTGGCTTTAAGATGAAAAAAATCTTTAGAAGAAATGTTTGGCCTAGAATTACCCAACTTATTGTAGTCTGCTGTTCTTGATAAGGGCTAGCAGCCTTTGATTGAGCGTGTTGATTAATTGAGGCTTGCTGGGTACAATATGGCGAAGACCCTTTGCGGTCTGCTGACACGCACTCTGAGCCGTGCTGTTTGCCTGCTTATCACATTCAGCCCCGTGCTTTTCTGACTGAAATTGCCTACTGTAGCAATATTTCTAGAATAATTCCACATATTTATTTTATTTCTTTAAACACGCAGTGGTCTGTGTCTGAAGGAACGGCTGGGCAGAGGCAGATCTGTGCCTCAGAAGACAGAGCCGCTCACCCGGCAGCTGCGATACCCGAGCGGAGCGAGGTTTCTGCTCCTTTCTCTGATTGACTTGGTGCTTCGCTTACTGTGCTTTACAAATGTAAACTTATTTGTAGCGAATATTCACCTTTACCCCTCAGTTTGCAGTTGTTGGTCCTCACAGCACCCAGTTACACCAGTTCAGCTGCCTCGGCTGACAGCAGGATTGCCGTATGCTGAAGCCAGTGCTTCTCCTCATCAGTTCTCCGGTCTCTGAGCTGCAGCCGTGGCCGTGCAGGCGAAAATGCGGGCGCCGCTAGCAAAGGTGACGTCTCTGACTACGGTAGCAAAATACTGTGATTTTGGAGTTGGTGCCCCTTTGCAGAGGCGCTGCGGTGCACGCGCAACACGTGGTGGTCCTCGTTCTGAGCAAGCGTTGATTAATTTTGGCTTAATTACCGATTCTGCAGCACCGTAAGCGTTGTTTAAAACCACGGTAAGAGTCAGGGCCTTCACCGTGCCCGCCTTGGCGTCGGGTCGCTCTTTCCGCCCCGGGGCAGGTGCCTCAGGGCGGCCCGGCGCCCCGCGGCGGTTACGACGGAGCTCCCGCGCCTGCAGACGGCCCAGCGGGAGGCCGATGGGCAGTGTGCGTCCTTGGAGAGGGTCACTACCCGCCTGGATAAAGCGGCGGGAGAGCGGGGTTCCGAGCGGGAGCGGTACCGATACCGGTACCGGCGCAGGTCCGGGCCGCCCCTCGCCCCCGCCCCGCCGGGGCACGCTGCGGGTTACCCAGAAGGCACCGCGCCTCTCCGAGGTCAAGATGGCGGCGAGGGCATCCGGTGAGGCGGCGGTGGTGGGCGGCCTGGGGTGGTCGTGCGGGGCCGTGCCACTCGCCCTTGCGGCTCTGAGCTCGCTCCGTCCCCGCGCCGGGAGGCGAGGCGGGCCGTGAGGGGGAGATGGGGAGCCGGGGAGCCGGTGGGCGCCGGGCGCCGTGTGCCCTTGACGGGGGCAGCGCCCGCAGCCGGTGTACCGCTGGCGCGGCCCTGGCGGGCGGGTTTCCTCACCGGCCGTCCCGAGCGGCGGCCCCTCGGTCTGGGCCTCAGCGGAGGCAGCCTGGCTCCGGTACTGAGGGTTTCCAGGAGCGGTGGGGCAGAGGGTGCTCCGGAGCACCGGAGGGGCCCTTGGGCTGCGCCGAGGCGGCCCCGGGGATCGCTGTCCTGCCCGGATACTGACTCCAGGCTTAGTTGGTCTGACACTATTACTTCTCAAGTCATAAAACACTAAAGAATAAAGCCTGATGAGGTAGCATACCAGTGCCGCACTGGTATCACACGTAGCACTGGTTTTATGGGATGACTTAGTAAGACAACTGACTTAAGTCATGGAAGTTAGCTTGCCCTGGCTGCATTGCCCGTGCTGTGCTGTTCCTAGATTTCTAAACCCCTTGTTGAGTTACTCTAATGCTATCTGGTACTGCATTATTCTTGATTACATGCAAAAACACCTTTGCTATCCAAAATCACAGTTAAGGAAAGATGAACATTCTACACGTGGTGTGTTTTATTTTTTCTTTTTAAAGTAAATTATTTTCTTTTTTTGTGGTTTCAGAGTTGACTTCGCCAGCTCTTTGAAAAAGGAGGCTCTGGAATAGTATTTAAGTAACTGGAGAGGAGAGAAGTTTAACAACATAGTAGTATGCTGGCCTTGAAAGCGAATTAACTCATAGTGAGAGCTGTGGAACTTAGATAAATGATTTGAAAAGCATGATGGTTTTGCTTCATGTAGAACATTGCCTTTTTAGCTCAAGTTAGAGTTATGGAGCCTAAAAGTGTTGGGGCTGCCTTTGGTAGTGAACTTTTAGCATTGTTCCAAGCCTTAAAGCAGTCTAATATTCAAATTTAGTGAAACAGAGGTCAAATTATTCTATGTAACAAGCACTCATTCTGCCTATTCAGCATCAGTTAAGGGATACTGAAAAGTAGAGAGACCAAGTCATATATGTTCAGATTCAAACTTGATGTAGTGTTGCATTACTGCATGTGAAAGGGGCCAGCAAATATTTGTGTACTGTCATAGTAGTGTGTAAATGTTGAATTTTATCTTGTTCTGCAACTGATGATGGTCACATTCAGTTGCAGGAGGTGGTCGCCTGATCGACAAGATTCGCAAGTGGTATTATAATGCAGCTGGATTCAACAAATATGGTAAGTGTTTCTCTGAGTTTTAAAAACTCTGCAAAAGCAATAATCCTCAAACTAGTTATGGTTCATAATTGATGTGTGTACGTGCACTTTGGCGTAATATTTTTGGTCAAAATTAGCTACCACTTTTGTGGGGAAAAAGTTAGCAATAGCCTCAGTCATCATGATTGTTACCTAGTAATGAATCAGTGACTTTTCTGTTACTGCTGTGTTTGCTCTTGTTTTCAGTTATAACAGCTTGTTTTCACTTATAACAGCTAAGGTTAAACTGGAGCAGTTGAAAAAACTTTCACAAAGCAGTCCTGAAAGCTTGATTATTTATCATTTCCCACCAAGTCACTTTCACTGGCCAGTATCTTCTAATCCAAAGGCTGCCCTTGAAGCTGGAGAGGTTCCCACTGATAGCAGTCTGTCTGTGATACTTACGCAAAGTATCCAAAGTGCAAAAAGGATTTAGTTAGTTCTGCCCTTTGTATCACCATAACTTCACTTGGTGTCTCTCTGGCCTGCGCAATGGTGAAGTAAGTGTAAAAGTAGTCTTTCCCTAGGTGGAGGAGGTTGCCTTTATTGTATTGTCTTCAATTTGTTCAGAGTTGTTACCAAGTTTGTTTCAACTATTTAGATGGCAGAACTATTCTTGAATAGCAAGAGAATCTGAATATTCAGAGGCTGTAATTTACTGCTGACCGCAATACGAGCAAGTCATTTAAAGAAATTTAACATACCTACCCTGGGGAAGTTAGAAAAAAAAATTGCAAGACAACTGTAGAGGAATAAGCTTAAGTCTTTCCTCCAGAGATGCAGTGCTTAACCCCTCTTTTTATATCTGTCTACTGAAATTCTTAAAGGCATTAATGCTTTTTGCTGCTCTGCTGGGAATGCGACTAAAAACTGAGGAGAAACACCAAATTTAATCAATGATTAAACTAGCAGACATGCTGCTTGTGCTTTTGAAATAAATTACAAAACTGAATTCAAGAATATGTGGCTCAAAATAAGTTTCTGTTTTATTTGGAGTCACGTAAGATCAAAACCTTTAACCACATTGTAAATGTTTTGCCTGTGTTATGTAGAAACACCTGTGTCAATCCTAAATCTTACTTGAGAACATTTATTCAGTGATATTGTAAAATCTTCTTGATACAGGATTAATGCGAGATGATACATTGTATGAGGATGATGACGTAAAAGAAGCACTGAAGAGACTTCCAGAACATCTTTACAATGAAAGAATATTTCGCATAAAGAGAGCACTTGACTTAAGCCTGAAACATCAGATCCTTCCAAAAGACCAGTGGGTGAAGTACGAAGAGGTAGGTGTACAGGGTGTTTCAAAGGTGGAGGTCTTAATGACTGGTCTTTGGGATTTTCAGTCTCTGAAGAGATACACACTTACGTGTTCTTCATAATGAGTAAATGAGTGCGTATGTCATAGGATACCTCTGGAAAACAAAGCTTTTGATCGCTGTCTAAAAATCTTTATTTTTCAGAGGAAATTACAAACTTTTTCTCAAGATGACAAAAGGTTAAACTACAGCTCAGAGCCATAGCACGTTGTTTGTATTCAGTCAAAATATTTCTTCTAAGCTATCAGATAAAGAAGTAAAGTGTAACTAGTTGGAAATTCTTATAGAAGGTCTCTTGCTTTTCTGATGAATTTCTGAATTTTATAGAAAATCTCAAGCCAAAGCTTTTATTTGTGATGATGCCAAGGAAGAATATTTTCATAGAATCATAGAATCATTTAGGTTGGAAAAGACCTTTAAGATCATCGAGTCCAACCATTAACCTAGTACTGCCAAGTCCACCGCTAAACCATGTCCCTCAGCACCACATCTACATGTCTTTTAAATACCTCCAGGGATGGTGACTCAGCCACTTCCCTGGGCAGCCTGTTCCAATGCTTGATAACCCTTTTGGTGAAGAAATTTTTCTTAATATCCAATCTAAACCTCCCCTGATGCAACTTGAGGCCATTTCCTCTTGTCCTGTCGCCAGTTACTTGGGAGAAGAGACCGACCCCCACCTCGCTACAGCCTCCTTTCAAGTAGTTGTAGAGAGCGATAAGGTCTCCCCTCAGCCTTCTTTTCTTCAGGCTAAACAGCCCTGAGTTAAAAGGAAATCTTCCATTAAAGTAAGTGTTGTATTGTAATTTGAAAAACAAACTATACCTTCCTTTTCGGATGTAACTGATTTTTTTTGTAGTAGTAGTAGATTGATTCACAGATTTTTCATTACTGTCCATCTCAGCTTTCTTCAAATTGCCAGGCAGAGGGGAATCTTATCACTAAACTTTTGACTATAGGATAGTACAAGGTTATTATGTTTCTCTATATAAGCAGAGGCTGTTTCTCATGGTCTTATTGGTCACATTTAAGTAACTGCTGCATTGAATAACTGGTTGCAGAGTTCCTTAAGAAGCAATTTGGTTTGTAACTGTTAAACACGGTCAAGGTGTTTCATTGAATCCAAGTTTACAGTGCTATTTAGAAGTTAAGTTCAAAATTAATTTCTCCAGAGTATTATAGTTGGACTTTGAACTAATTAAAATGGATCTTGTACGTTTGGGTATCTGCCAAAAGAACATTGTTTCTAAAGGTATAGTTGGAAGTGTGACTTTGCTTGTTAGTGTTGGCGAGGCATTAGGAATTAGTGGTTGCTATGGTAAAGAACTTGTCATTGCAGACTTGGCAGATACAAAGTTTACCTTTTCAGTGTAAGTAATATTTGATTTCTTTTTTTTTTTTCTTGTTAGGTTGTGTTTTAGTCAAATTTGAGTGAAAGACAAGTAATCTGTAGGAATGGCTTGAGATGTTTCCGGACCTCCCTATAATTTTAAATATATTCTCTTCTTTTTCAGGATAAGCATTATCTTGAACCATACCTAAAAGAAGTAATCCGTGAAAGACTTGAAAGAGAAGCATGGAACAAGAAATAACTATTGAGCTACTTCATGCAAATATCCACATATTTCTGATATTTTTAAACATTTGGTTATAGAAGTCTCCAGGGAGGCAAATGTGAGGCTGAGGAATACTGTTTCAGCTTGTTCATTGAATCTGTTCATCCAACTAAAATAAACATGTCAAAGTATAAAATCTACTTGGAAGAGTTCTTTGTAAATCTTAACAAGCTAACGTTCAGATCTTTCCTGTGAGTATATACATTACATATTAGCTTCGTGGTATGCAGTCTTCATTCCAGCTTTTTGATTCTTACCCTTTTCATAGTACAGCTGTTTTCTGCAGTAGTAGGGTTAAGTAAGAAACACACAAGGCTGTTGGTTCTAGTTGCTCTGTTAAATTTAAAAGGCGTTGCTTATTTCCTTTATCACTTCTCCCTGGAGACAACAATACTGGACCAGTGCTTGATATTACAGTGGCATCATGAGATAGCAGAATGTAATATTCTGTGCATCTAAGCACATATTACAATAATGGAAAATATAGATAATTCATCATAAAATCAGAAAATGTTTCACTAGCTTTTTATACCATAAGCATTGTTAGTCCTTAAAATACTATTTTCATATAAACCGTAATGACTCTCTCACTTCAGCTTCTTGAGACTTTTTATCCTTTTAAAGGGTAGAAGTGGTATGCTGATGCGCTTTCAACAGCATAATTAATTTCCTGTATATTTTTTTCATGGCCTACAGCGTACTGTTGTTACAGTGATTGGTATCAAGTATTTTAAACTATCAGGCTTAATCACATTAGAGATACACATGGAATTCAGGCTCTGCTTAAAACCAGAAGGAATTCAGTTGTATCCAGAAAATACCAGCCCTTGCTGGCTGACGACCCTGAGTTTAGTCTTCCATAGTTTAATGATGGTGTTAATTTGAGACAGATTTTGGTATTACATGCAAAATTCAAAGCCTATCGTATAGCCCTCTGTGTGAAGTACACAATCTTGTGTGATAGTCCCAAGGTTTGCTTTTTTCTTTTTGTTATCCATGCTTGTCTGCCAAATGCAAGAATCCATTGACCAAAAGCTAGAGCAGTTTAGAAAAAAACCCTAAATTTCATAAATATGGAGCAAACCATGTCTATAGTTGGTATGACCAGAAAAATACAATGCTAGATTAGAAGTTAGAATGGAAACTGTCTTTTAGCTTTGCTCATCACTGTGTTATTAACCTTCACCTGCTTGCTTCAGCTGCATACATCTGTAGAATGGATGCAGTGATGCCTGGGTGAAATACTTATTTCAAAAATTCACAGCCTGATACGGTAAAACAAAACGCTGCAAAAATACCCACATCACTGATATTCCTAAAAGTCTGTGGGGAGATTATATTAAGAATGTGAGTCTTCTTTTATCTCCTATAGTAAAATCTTACAATTAAGCGTATGTAATTTGATGTATTTTTGAGAAATTTCCCATTTTCTTCCAAGACACAAATAAAGCCTGAAGTTTCACACTTCTGTTCATGAAATGATTAGAATACTTTTTTTTCTCATTGAATTAGAACTATTTCATTATCTTTTAGAATAATATTAGAAGACTTAATTATCTAATGGAAGTAGCCCTTGAAAGGCACAGCTGGTCAAACTGCTACAAAAGCTAGGATTTTGTAGAAAGACAGCATCTGCTTCTTTGACCATAGGTTTGGATTAACATTAATGTCGTTCAGAAGTCTTTCAAAGATTACTTGGTTTAGAGGAAAGGGTTTTGTTGGCACCAGGCACTTAAAAATAGGCTGACCTTTGAAAGGAGTGCAAAGCAGCCATGCTCCAATTGGCCTAACATATCTGAAATCACCAACTTCTTAACACTCAAATTTAACACTTCGGGAGTCAGGCAAGTAGTAGAAGTTAATAAAAGAGTCCTTCCAAGTGATGTTTATAGCAGTTCAAGAGGAGAAGAGAAAAGGAAGCCATGTTAAGAGCTTGCCAGTTCACTGCGGCTGAGGTTGTTCAACAGCTTCCATTCAGACATGTTTTCAGATGCTTCTGACTTGGATTGGTCATTTTTAACTTCAGTTCCCATAATGTGCAGTAGTCTTCTGTTGAAGTATTTTGAAAAAGTTCAATGAATACTGTTTAGTTGTATGTTGGGATGATATTTGTAAGGAAAACGTATTTGTTGTTTTTTGGCAGAGATGGGTGTGTGTTCTTTGAGATGTTTCAGAGAGAAACAGGGAGGAAGGAGGTGGGTGTAAGAGTGGGATATCTGTTGCTTGGGAACCAGGAGCTGTAGCAGCTTTGTGTTAGAGACTGTAAACTCTTACCTAGAATGTGTGATGTAAGGTTTGGATGCTTGTGCTACTGGCTAATAGAGGAGTACTTTGGAAGACATTTTGTATTTTACCCTCTCGCATTCCCCCCTGTGCACACTGAGTTACTGGCATTACTCTAGCCAGAGAAACAGGAGTTTTCTTGTATGAAAGCTCTGAATCCTGCTGGTGACAAGTTGGAGGGATTCCTACTTTTGAATCCTTACATTTATTCTTAAAAATAGCTGGGATGTAAAGGAATGGACTTGCAAAAATTAGGGATTTTCAGATCCCAAGCACAATTACAGGTTGGGCGGGGAATGGCTGGAGAGCAGCACTGAGGAGAAGGACCTGGGTGTGCTGATCGACGAGAAGCTCAACATGAGCCAGCAATGTGCGATCGCAGCCCAGAAGGCCAACCGCATCCTGGGCTGCATCAAAAGAAGTGTGGCCAGCAGGGCGAGGGAGGTGATTCTGCCCCTCTACTCCACTCTCGTGAGACCCCACCTGGAGTACTGCGTCCAGCTCTGGAGTCCCCAACATAAGAAGGACATGGACCTGTTGGAGCGTGTCCAGAGGAGGGCCACGAGGATGATCCGAGGGCTGGAGCACCTCTCCTATGAGGAGAGGCTGAAGGAGTTGGGGCTGTTCAGCCTGGAGAAGAGAAGGCTCCGCGGAGATCTTATTGCGGCCTTTCAGTACCTAAAGGGGGCCTACAGGAGAGCTGGGGAAGGACTTTTTACTAGGGCATGTAGTGACAGGACAAGGGGGAATGGCTTCAAACTGGAAGAGGGCAGGTTTAGATTGAACATTAGGAAGAAGTTTTTCACTGTGAGGGTGGTGAGGCACTGGAACAGGTTGCCCAGAGAGGTTGTTGAGTCCCCATCCCTGGAGGTGTTCAAGGCCAGGCTGGACGTGGCCTTGGGCAACCTGGTCTAGTGGGAGGTGTCCCTGCCTATGGCAGGGGGGTTGGAACTCGATGATCTTCAAGGTCCTTTCCAACCTAAACCATTCTATGATTCTATGATTCTATGATCTGTAATTTCCTTGTAATGCTTCCATCCCACCTGTGCAGTGCTCTGTGGGATCCTTCTGTATTCCTTGCGTAGGCTGTGTGCTCCTCTGTGAATGATCCAGGACTGTGCAGCCGTGAGCTTGCTGTCAGCAAAATTACTTCATTTGAAGGAAAAACTTGATAACAGTAAAGGGGCTCAAATTGACAGAGGTGAAGAGATAGTCTGATGATGAAGGAAAGAGCATTCTGGTTTGGAGAACTGGGTTTTCTTTCTGCTGCTATCACGAGGTTCTGTAACACTGAGCAAGACAATTGGTTCACAGAAACTCACTAAGTATTTTGCCAAATATTTAATACATGGTGCTTGGAGCTACCCTTGCAGAAGTGCAGAGTAGTTGTGTCTATGTCTAGGTTCAGTAGATCTGTTCTGAAAATAATAGGTGAAAGTGTCAGTGTTCGTCCGTTCACACAATGGATACTACAGGTGGTGGTACCAGGAGCAAATTGCCCAGGGATTCTCACAGATTTGAAAAAGACCTCACAATCCTTATTCCTCTGATGGCAAATGCAGAAATACTTACAGAGAAGCTAATACACTTGTGGCCTATGCAGAGTGTAGAAAGCAAGGTTGAGCCCTGCACTGAAGAAGAACGAAAAGCATTCCGGAATGAGAGGAGGGTTCCTACTGGGAAAACTGCGAACCTGCAATTTAAGGTCATATCATAATGCACAAGGCAATGGTGCATTTTGTATTTCCTAACTTGACTTTGAAACCTTCGTCTTCATGAATGTAGTTTTTTGGATACAAATTCTATACAGATTCTATAAATTGCTGAGGTCTTTTTGTAGTTTGAGTTCACAATGTCTTTGGCCCATCTAGGTTATGTGCGTCAAATTAAGAGGGAGTCTGAGTTGATATTGCTAATCCTGCAGTTTGATGACAGTTTTAGCTTGAATTAATTTTCATCACTTTTAAGCAAACCTGTGCTTCACTTGAAGTTCTTTTATTAAATACATAGTGAAATATAAGAATACGTTTTGATTGCTAAAGATCATGTTTGTTATGGCAGAATGATTTCTTTAAATTTTGAATCGGTCAACCCAGAAACAATGGATTTTTTGCAGCACTGTAACAAGAAACATATGTTTGTTTTACATCCAACTTCCATCCAAAGGAGAGCTATGGCAGATATAAATCTCATAAGAATTTTGATGAAATATCATGCTTGTCATTATAATGGAACTGTTTTAGCATTAATATGGTAAACACATTCCTACTTGAAACATTTTCTCTCTAGATAGCAAAGGTCAAAGATTATCTTCAGGATTTCCCCACAGTGCTGCTGCGCCCGTGCCGTCAGTTTTCGTGGACTGAAACTTTGGCTGGGACAAGGGCTGCCCTTGCGGTGTGGAGCAGGCAGAGGCAACCTGAGCCACCGCTGCTCTGGGGTGAGACCGGGGCTGGAACTCCATGTCCCACCTGGAATGCAGCTGACTTGAATGCCTTGAGTGACTTCACTTCTCTTAGCCTTTTTTAGCTGGTCTAAGGCCCAAAGGGCTAAGGTCTTGAAAAATCTGTAGGCAACTATCTCCATTGTAAACAATTTGGGTTAGCATTTAAGTACCCTTGAAGAACTGGGCCTGATCCCAAAACCCAGTTTCCTCAAACTCCTATGCAGGCCATGCGGAGCTGCAAGCTTCCTTTGATGCAGGTTTGTAAATCCTTCAGTGTCAAATAGTTCCTGACTCACCCAGGACCTCAGTGCTGGTGGTGCTGGGACTAGGTGACAGGTTTGTCTGACACCCCAAGGTGCACTTCTGCTTCCCTGGTGAGGTGGGTGTTCTCGTGGTGTGTCTGAAGAAGGAGCCCTCAATGCCTTCTGCTCGTTGGTGATTTCACGGTAGCTTATGCCAGCAGGCTGTGGGCTCAATTCCTTTTTCCTCACAAAAAGGTGTGGATTTGCAGTTTCCTTCTCTGCAAATGCTTTAGTTCTCTAATTAACATCTTTTCTGGAGTGCAATTGGGGCTGTTAGTCTCTTTGGCTGACTCTGTTCTTCTTTGAAATGTGTAATTAACTGCACCAGGAGAGACCTTGACTCGAGTAGGTTGGTTAGGGCTGTTTCTTCCAGTGGTTTACAAGCTCCTTCAAAATAAGGGCAATGCCTGACTCCGCCTGTCTAGAGGCGCTTGTCTGCTCGGGCGATTACTGCTCCTCAGCTGATTGTCTCCACTCAAGGCTTCTGCCCTGCTCAGCTCTCTCTTGTGGTACCTGAGCCCTGAGCCAGTGCTGGCACCATGCACCAAGGAGATATAAATCAAGGGCTTGAGTTAGGAACACAGGGTGGGTGAGGGACTGGGGTAGACCCAAGGTTAGGAAACCATGTGCATGGATTTGGAAGAAGTGTAGGGAAAATAAGTTGACCTCAATACCCTTTGCCTGCTTTGGGGGTGCATGGTGAGGATGAGACCAGGTTGAGGTATTTATGTGCAGACTAAAGATGGCCACTGGGAAGGGGGAGAAAGAAAAACATGTGATTGAACAGATTTTGGGAAATGGGACCATTGAGTAGGACAGTGAGGAAAGAGAGGTATGTGGTGGTTTGGCAAAGGCCAGGGTGCTTTGAAGGCCAGTGCACAGGGTGTCACCTGTGTGTCCTAACTTTGGGACCCCAGGTTCATGGCACTCCCTGAGGCTTAAGTTTTCATAGAATCATAGGATGGTTTAGGTTGGAAAGGACCTTGAAGATCATCGAGTTCCAACCCCCCTGCCATAGGCAGGGACACCTCCCACTAGACCAGGTTGCCCAAGGCCACGTCCAGCCTGGCCTTGAACACCTCCAGGGATGGGGACTCAACAAC
>VUYV01000361.1:371036-409745 GCA_008711295.1 Anarhynchus alexandrinus | reverse complement strand
TGAGGTTGGCTTGGGCCCACTTCTCCAGCCTGTCCAGGTCCCTCTGGATGGCATCCCTGGACAGGCTGGAGAGGTGGGCCCAAGCCAACCTAAAGAATATTTAAGTATCATCCATTGAACTGGATCATGAGTGGAGCCCAAGCTGTCCTTGTCCTGCTTCCAGAGTGCCTGGATGTGACCTAAGTGTCCATCTATTCCATGAAAACCAGAATGGTTACAAGAGGTTGTCCCAACGGCTACAGGCCAGGTCTGGGTTTGGGGTGCTCGCATCTCTGCAGCGGAAGAGGAGCACTGGACCTTTCTCTTCCAAAGCCCGAGCAAGCGCTGGAATTGCTGTTGGTGTTTTATGAGAGTGTGCTGCTTCAGTTCCTGTGCTGAGAAGGGATCTGGGGCTTGAAACCCGATCAGAAAGAGGTACCTCAGCACAGCTGGGCTGTGCTCTCCTCGGCGGTTCCTAAAGTGGTTCCCCGCTGGCCTGTGCGGATCTGGTTCTTTGTGTCTAAATCTTCTGGATTGCACGGGGAGGCTGGATAGCGAGACATGGAGTTAAACGCTGCTGCGCTCAGTATTACAACACCTAAGCCCTTTTATGAAGCCTCATACTCCCGCTGCGGCCCAGCAGATTGAAATGATTGTTTATAAGCAGCAAAGTTCAGAGTCCAAAGCTCAGATCTCTTCAAGGCACTTCAGAGGGGTTTTTTTGTCTGCAAGTTGTGCTCCCCGGTGGAGTATTAGCTTAAAAAGATACTATTATGAAATAGCCATAAAAGCAGCTAGATATGTTTGGTTTACTTCAATTAACTAAAAATTCTCCAAATCCTAAACGTTTCTCAGCTGCAGTCTCTCACCCAGAAGAAAACTCTTTTAATTTTCCACCAGTGGATAGGCAGCCCTCCGCCAACGCTGGGCGCCCGGCCTGCCTGCTGCAGCTCACCAGACCGTCACGGCAGCGTGGAGGTGGCTCTGATAAAAAGCAAAATGTATTCTGCTGCCAGGTGAGGTTTGGCTCAGCCCTGCTCTGCGCCTTGCAAAAGCCGAGGTACCAGAGGAGGGGTGAGATCAGCATTTCGGAGCTTTACGGCGGCAGTCGCCCCTGCCTAGGAGCGCTTAGGCTGTAGCAGGGCAAAGTCAGGACCGGGGTCTGCACTGGCAGCAGCCAGAGATGGTTTATTTTTCTCAAAGAAACAGAATAAAAGAAATTCCAGGGGAAAAGTAACACAGCATATTTCCTTTCAGAAGTACGGCTGTCTTACGGAGAGACTGCTGTTTCCATCATAGGACTGGTGATGTGATTATGACAGATTAGACGTTTAGGTCTGTAGCTTAATGTTTGCACGCGGTAGCCCAGGTTCTCCTGGCTTACCCCAGGGAGCATTGTTATCCGACCAGTCCATTCCCCGGGTCTTGAGGACAACTTCTGCTGGGACCAGCATCTTCTGCTGGACAACTCGGAGGTTTGCAGCCATTCATTAGTGCTGGTTCTTGGGGCAGAGCTTGGAGTACAGAGTGCCTGGCTTTGCACAGCCTGGTTCATATCTGGTCACAGGCTTCTGCTGTCTCTCGTGGAAAGGAGGGGTGTAGCCACCTCCACCCCTAGAGCTTTCGGGGGTTTCTTTGATTCATTTTTATTCTTAGCTTTTCATATTTATATCAAACTCATTGGTGTAGCTGGACACCCCCAAAACAGCCAATTAAGCCTTGATACTTCATAGTGATTCAACAAGCTATTCCAAAAGGAACATGAGGAGGTATGCTTTGAAAGGGGACTTCTCCTACAGCTGCTTCCATCCAGCACTTTAAAAACACATAAGACACAATAAAGCACGTGTTGACATAAGTGAGCTTCAAAAAAACCATTGGATTATTTTGAAGGAGTATAAACACACGTGGGGAGAGCTATCATCCTTCACCCAGCAAAACAATTACATCAGTGCAGCTTGGACTGGGATCTGCCTTAAGATCTCCCAGATGTTGCAAGAGGCACAGTTGCTGATCAGTTGCCCTGGGTGATTATAAACTGTCAAATGGAGGAGGGGAGGTTGGTTCTCAAAGGAAAAAAAACATAAAAGCCTTTTGGGGAATTGAAGAGAAGATCCACTGTTCATAGCTTACACCCAGAGCCACGACAGCCTCTGCTGATGCCTGGCTTTGCCAGGCCAGAGCCATGGACATGTCTTGGAGCCTACCTTATGCCTGAGCTCTAGCATGCTGCATGGAGGGGACAAGCTCCTCAGCGAGCATCTTGCTGTGGGGTAATCCTAGGGCTGCTCAGAAATCATGTTGGCAGCATCTCCCAGACTGGGCTGAGGGACCTGCTGCCCGCATCACTTCTGCTGAAGCCCGTCTGGTCCTGAGGGCAGAAGATGCCAGCCCTGACACTCAAATGGTAAGGGACACCTGGAGAAAAGCTGCAGCCTTGCTGGCCGTGGGGACAAACAACTTACCCGGCCCACGGCTGGTCCCCTGCTTGGCCCTGGGCTGTGCAGCTGGAGGAGGGAGCCCCAGATGAGGTGTTGGTGCTGTGCTGCAGCACAACAAGAGTTCCAAGACTTTGGGGGCTGCAAGAAGATGGGGAGCAGATCCCTAACACTGTAGCTGGGTGGCTCAAACACTTACCAGAGCCTGTCCCCAGCTTGAAGGTGTGTTTCTGTGCAGTTTCTGTGAAGCATTTGCTGTTCGCAGCACAGAGGAGCCATGGCCACAGGGAGAAAGGGGCCTGGTGAGCTTATGTAAGGAATGAGCCCCAGCTGCTCTCCTCCCTGAGGGGGGGTGCTACCCCCTCACACCCACAAGCAGGGCACGCTTAGGCCACGAGTGACCCTCTGCTCAGCCCTTTGAAGGATGCTGGAAGGCACCAGCACCCTGAAGAGCCTTTGGGACTCAGCAGCCCAGGTGTTGGGAGATGCTTCAGCCTCAGAAAAAAAGGGGATTTTCAAAAGCACCCATGCTGGTGTTTCCATGGGGTAACATGGGTTGGTGAGCTGCCTCTCTGAGGTCTCTTTCACCAGCCCTAGCTCGCAGTCCCACTGGGGTCCAGCCATGCCATCCCTCTGAGCCATTTATCCCCTCCCTGAATGGTGAGTAGCTGGGGTGGCCATCCACCTCCCCACAGCCCAGGGCACGTGGCAGAGCTACCAGCTTGTGTCTGCTGTCTTGCAGCAGTACGTCAGGCTGTGAATGGTGGCGGGTGAAAATTAGCAGCAGTGCTGTGCCGCTGCAGTGACATGGCCTCTGGCAGAGGGCAAGGAGGATGGGTGGGCAGTGACCCCTCCAGGTACCCTGCTGAGAGAGAGCCCCACCAGCTAACGGTCCCAGGTGCCATGGCAGAGGGCACACAGGCACCTGGCCCACAACTCTGGCTTCTATTACTGGCAGGTTGCCGCTTTACCAGCCCTAGCCCAGTGGGGTTGCAGAACAGCGGTGGAGCAAGGTGCCAATCAGGAGGGTGCGCTCGCCCATAACCAGCCCATCACTCTCGTGGGAGCTCTCCAGTGCCCGAGATGGATGTGGCTTCATCAGCACGCAGGGGTGACGAGCTCAGCAGCAGGTTGGCTACACAAGAATGAACCCCTTGCACTGCCAGTCCCCCACATCAAGGGACAGTTTTGTCCTGGACATGATGGCAGCAGTGGGGAGCAACGCGTCACCCATCCCCAGAGTTGTCCATCAAGGACAGCTCACCCTGACACCAGGTGGGGCTGTGCTGTAACAGTATGAGCACCACCAGAGCGTCCTGGCATTGTCTTCTTCTCTTTTTTAATTTCATTTTTCAGGATGACAACACTTTAGAGGTTTATGACCAACAGGAGAATTTACTACTAAGTCATATACTGATGTAATGAAATCTAATATATGCTGTGTAATGAGTTATGAGATGTTATTTAGTTTCAGGGTTTTATTACTTCAATCAGTTATGACCATATTTCCTTTTATATGATTGCTCACTCTTTAAACATACCAGATGACTGTATAAAGAACACCTAATAAAGTCTGGAGATGTTAAAATATAAATGTTTTAATTTTTGCCATAAATTTGTTTTAATTCTACCAATGGTGGTTTTTGCGCTGGAAGTGGTGCAGTCCTTGTTAGCAGTGCAGGCTTTGGTGGTGCTGTCTCAGATCCTTTGTGGGAAGGAGCTGTGTGACCCTGCTTCATTATAAAGCATAGTTAGTCACCAATGCTCACCTTTGGTGACTATACACAGAAACTGAAAGGATTTTAGAATAAAACTAGAGAGAGGGAAAGCATTGATCTGTGATATAAGTCATTGTCTTAATTATCCTCTCATTTTTACCAGCATAACTCTAATATACTCTTGCTGGTTTCTGGCAGTCTTCAGGAGGGGAGAATCAGGCTTATGGTCTTCAGCATCAAAATCAAATATATAAATGTTCTGCCCATGCACCTTTTGGCAATCCTCCTAATTTTTCCACATTTATGCATTGTATTTTAAAGTCATTTGGGATAATGTCACAGCAATGGGATTATATAGCTGTGAAATAAGATAAGAATCAAGTCTTTAATAAATCAACGTTTAAGCAAGTGAAGGACTTCAACCGCAGAACTATTGCAGGAACCAAGCGGTGTAGAGTCCTGGTCATGATATATTTGTAGTGAGTGTTAAGTTCTCAAAAATTATTGTAGCGCACGTTTTATGATGGTTAACAACTCTGCAGTTAGAGCTCGTGTCCACACTAGTACAGATTGCGGCTATTGTATGGCTTTAGCACGCTGCTGCTCTCTACAAGCCACCCGCTGTGGGCACGCAGAGGTCTCCAGCGCTGCCGGCTGGGGTCCTGCATGGGTGTCACCTGCCTGGGCGGCCCCAAATTCATCTACTTACAGCTTTCTGATTTCCTCCCCACCTCTGCAACAGGTGGCACAGGCATGATTTGCTGAGCCTGATTGAAGTCCCCACCGCCTCCGTAGCGGGGATTCGCTCTCTCCTGCTTCATGCTGCCCTGGCCAGATGCTGGTCCTGGCTTGAGGACGAATTAGCATCACAGAGCCAAGGGTGGGGGAGCAGGGAATGGTCCCCTTTGTCCACAAGCTGATGGTACTGGGGCTCAAAAGCAGCGGTAACAAACCATTTTGTATGAGACCTCAAAAATGGTCTTTGCAGCCCAGTGCGTGTTTGTGCTGTGGTCGTACAAGGCGCAGGGCTCTGGTGCCTGGGCTCGCTCCGGCTGCTCAGCAGCACAGGGGAAAGCAGCCTGTGCTGCACTAGGCTGGGAGGCTGAGCTGCTGCTTGCAGAAGAGAGAGAGGAGGTGGGAGGAAAGGAGCCTGACAAACCTGAGCGTGCTGTAGACATTTGTCTGACCAGCTTCAAGGGAGGGAAAACTGCCCTCCCTTCAATTTCATCTAGAATTGTGATTTCATAGTCCGATTTCATAGTACATAGTTACAATTTCATCTCGAATTTGCAGCAACCAGAAATATTTTCAGCATGTTTGGTCTGCTGTGGCTGTGGCTACTGCCTGTACCACGGCCCAAGGATGACTTTGGAGCGATGATCCCTGCTGCTCTATAACCTGTGGCAGAAAGATGCCAGAGGCCCAGTTTGGCAGAATTCGCTTTCGCCTCCCCATCCCCATCCCCATCCCCATCCCCATCCCCATCCCCATCCCCATCCCAGCCTCAGAGCCCTGTCCCCGATGAGCCTGTGCTTTGTTTTAGCTGTGGTTAGTATTGCTGCCATCTGTAAACCCCTCCTTATGGTTCTGCGAGGCAGAGTGTCATCTCAGGATAGTCCCTCTGGACAGTTGTTTATCGATTCAATATTTTTTTTAATTATACATACATCAAGATGCTGTACTTTTCCCAGTATTTATTCAATTATTGATAGAGATACTAACAGAAGGGAAAAACTTCTAAATGACCCATCTTGCTTCTCCATTCTATTAATATCTCTATCACTAATTGGATAAATTTTAGGAGAAGAATTACAGCAAGTAATGAAATAAAGGCTTTACTATTCACAAATTCAGGATAATAATTCAGCTAAAGAGAATCATACATCAAATAAATGGCCAAGCATACTTAAACTATGTCTTTTCACAGTAACAAGGCACAATTTAATCCCATTAAGAAAATGTTGGCAGTGGCTCAGTGTTTGGGAACATGCCACTGAACTGTCCTGCGGTAACCTTGGATGTAGGAAAAGTTGAGACAAAGCAGCGTACTCAGTTTGACACGTCTTTGCCCTTTAGTTCCTTAATGATGCAATGAATTACTAAAACATTTAATATTGTTTAGCTGCAGAAACTGTCTTATATGCAGAAGCTAAGCGATAACATGCTTGCTGAATGTGCCCTATCTGCTGCTTCGTATGCAAAGTTTATTTGCGTCTCCATAAAACACAGATTTCCGAGCTATCTCAAAAGAGCAAGTCCACGTATTATTTTAATTTGCAAGAAGCAAAATCTTTGTTCCATATATCTTACTTAAAGAATAAAAAGACAGGTAGGCCAGTTTCTCACTAACCAAAAATTTAAGAAAAACATTGGGTTTTTTTCTCAGGTTTTATTTTTTGCCTGGGTTATTCTGCTTTTACTTGGTCCTCAGTATTTTCAGTAGGAGCTGGAGTACTTTTCTTTTCTCCTGGTACTTTGTATGTGGCACTCAGCTGCCAAAACAATTGACTCCTCTTATATCTAATTAAGAAGAATTTAATAGGTACCATAGAAAAGATAGTATGGCTAGATGCATTTCTCATGGCCACATATTATATCTTTGGAGTTTTAGCTATAGATCTTGGGGGAAAAAAAAAACCAAACAAAAACATGTGGAGAGTTTAAAGCATTAGATTTTCAAGACAAAATCACAGCTGATTCAGTATAACCTGAGACCAGCGGCGCACTGTGGGGTCAGCACGATGGGGGGTCCGCTGATACGAGGCGCTCCCCGCTTCTCCGCAGCTCAGCTGGTGCTGCTCCTCCCTGCGCACGCTGCTGTCTTCTGATCAGATCGTATAGCACTTCCCCGATTTCTGTAAGCACGGAAGGAGAATGGATGCTTTTTTACGCAAACTAAAATATTAAGAGTCAAAGGTATTCATATTCAGCGCTGTCCACTGATTCTCTTGAAGGTCTTGCCCTTAAAATATCAGCTGTGGTTTTCCTCCGCTGTTACTCGCAATATCGTGTTGTCGTCCTGAATGAATTACTTGACAGAGCTTGGTGTCTCTTTGTGCTGTAACAGCTCCTAGAAAAATTCAAACTGACAGTTCCTATACTAAGGCATGAGGAAATATATTTGAATAGTGGATGTGTTTTATAGTTGGAGGTCAGAGAGTACACATACATCACAGGGTACAATGGGGAATAAGAGGGTAACTATAGATATACGCACAACACACAAACCTGAGTGATTATTTTTTAGCTCTTGATCCATCCTCTGGCATTCACTGCCAAACCAAAGTTTAAAAAAGTGCTGTCCCCTTTCCGGGTGATTGCAGAATGAGTCTTCGCTCCACAGAATGAAGTTTAAAAACCACAGAAAGCAAACAGCATGGCCCATAGCAATGGGATGGCCCCATTTTTCTCGCATGAGTCACGGTGCTAAGAAGCTGGCATGGATGCTTAAAGGGGCTGTGGTCCCATGCCAGCAGCCCCACCGTCATGGCCAGGATGGGGTGACCATGCTGCTTCCAGCAGGTTTTCTTCAAGGAGCAGAGGAGTGGGATGGCTCGATGGGTTGATTTACTCTAGGTGGGCTCAGCACCAGCACTGGCTCCTAAGTGGCTTTCTGCCACCGACAACCTTGCATCGATGTTTTAAGGGCAGCTTGTTGACAGCGGAAGCAATATGACAAAAATTAGGTAGGCAAGAGGGATTAAAACATGTAGAATTGTGCAGAATTTGTTAGGCTCAATTACATGAGTCAGGAACTAGTGAAGTGTTTGAAGACCTGGAAATAATTCCAATTTGTCATATCAGGAGTCTCCTTCCCAGAAACAGGCTGTGGAAGCAGAGGCAAGTCCGCCATATGGAGAGCAGATGTCTCAAGGGAGCTGAAAAGAAGATACTTTGCTAGTACTAAAAATATTCAGTATGAGGAGGTGATAACAAGTGCTTCTAAAGAAGAAGCAATTATTTATCATTGAGTAGACAATTTTTACTGTTTCCTAGAACACAAACCTATATGCTCAAATAACCCCGGACTGTCGCAGTGAAGAGGCACTGATTCACAGCTCAGGGCAGAAGCTATAATGGCAAGCAGATTGCACATCTTGTTTAACCATCTGCTTTTTAAAAGCACATTTTATCACAGGCTGTGTCACACTGAAAAAAGGAAGGGAAATAGGAAAGCAATGAGTTACCAATGTACCATCAGTTTGATGTACAAAGCTGTATGGTTGCCTTTGCCATTTGCAGCTTTGATGTTTTACTTTTTAGCACTTTAATTAGAAACTGTGTTGTAGAGATTGACTCAATTTATAACCTCAGTACTGTGGTGTTAGGTGGTTCCTGTGAGTAGTCCTCCGAGTACCAAACCTGCTTACACGTCAGGAATGAGGCTTGAGAGAACTTCATTGCTGCCTTCAGGTGCCTTAGGAGATGTTTTAAGGAAAGATCCCATTGAGTGAGGAAGCTCAAGTACAGCTTGAAGTTAAATGAGGCTCTTCCTGCTCTGTAAGCAAAGACATGCAACTGTGGCTAATGCCTGTGTAGGTACCAACCACCACGTGCTCATGTTACTCATGTCCCAGGTAGACGTTTGGATTTTCCTCCTGCTGGAGCTGCTCTTCTTCCCAAGCAGCAGACCAAGAGCTATCAACACAGCTCCCTCGGGTCCTGCAAAACTCCAGCAAATTACTGCAGGGAAAGATAAAACAATACCAGGAAGGAAGGGCTATGTGGCTTATTCCCTGGTGCTGAGGCAAGGTGAGCTGTAATAGATCATCTCCAACACATGTTCATCTAATCTGCTCTTAAAAACCTCTAATGACTGCTCTTCCCCAGCCCAGAAAGGTAGCCTGCTCCTGGGCTTACCTTTGGTTATAGTTGGGAAGTTTGTCCTAATATCTAAACTAAATCTCCCTTGCTTCCAGTTAAACCTATTACTCTTCATCCCACTCTCAGTGGACATCAAGGCAACAGATTTTCATCCTCTTTACATAATCTTTGAAGGCTGTTATCCTGCTTCCTCCAGACCCATCCATCTTCTCTTCACTAGACTAAACAACCCCAGGCTCTTTCAACCTCTCCTCACAGGTCAGGTTTTATAAACCTCTTAACACCCTTCTTGGTCTCTCAGGGCTTTCTATTTCATTTACATCTTTCTTAAAAGGTGATGCCCAATTCTGGACGCAGCCCTTGAGCTGAGAAGTTCCCAGCCCCATGATGTTACCACCCAGCCCTTGGCTTTCCCATCCCCGTGGGTACATTTGTGGGTGTCACTGTGATCACCCAGTCTGTGCTTATTCCCAGGTCTCTTTTGGCGTCTGGTCAGTGACCCCCTGTTTCAGTACAAGACCTTTTGACCTCCTTGCACTTTGCACATGTCTCTTTGGTTCCATTTGTTGATTCTGGAAAACCTCTCTGATTTTTCATAGCTATTTTGAATTTTAATCCTGGGCCCCAATATGCTCGCAATCCTCCTGGCTTAGTGTGATGGGCTGATTTTATAAGCATACTTTATTCCATTATCCGAGTTACTAATGAAAATATCAAACAGAAACAGGCCCTGGACAGACCCTGGGTGACCCCATTAAAAATGAATTTTCAGTGTGATGGCAAACCATGATAAGTTCAGCATGTTTTTCAACCACTTGTCTGCCCACTGACTGATGATTTCATCTGGCCTGTATTTCCTTAGCTGGCCTTATGAGAACGTCACGGGGGACGCGTTCAGATGCCCCGCTCTAGTCAAGGTGTGTATTACTGCTCCCTGCCTGTCACCGAGAGAGAGGACACATCTTTGTCCTTCCGAATCAGATTTGCTTTGGCCATGCCATGCCAGGCTGTGAGGAGGAGGACTCCTGCCCAACCAGTTGCAAAGCATCACTTGGGGTCAGGGAAGTTTTTGGCAATTGCTATTTTAAAACTGTAAAAAACCCCACATTGTTAAATACAGCGTTTCTTACGGCTGTTAAACACTGGAGTCTGCACCGATCATGAGTTTGTAATGTTACTACCAAGCACCCAATGAAACATCTAAGTAGGGAAGGAGAAGAACAAGGCAGCATCCCAGGCAGGCAGCAGCCTGTCCCGAGACTCCTTCCCTCATCCTGCATCTGCACCTGGGTTCATCCGTAGCCCCATCCAAACCAAACCCCAACCCCTCTGGCAGCCAGCAGTGAAAGCAGCAGCACCTACAGCCCCGGAAAGGCCGAGGGATGTCATACTGTTGCCATTTCAAGGTAAAAATCATTCTCCTTGATTCAAGACAGGATTAACATTTCCCATGCAGCCCTCGCAGGGAGTTCAGAAAATGGAGAGACATTGTTTTACCCAGACCAGGAAGGGTGACCACTGCGGGGAAGGAAAGCCCAGAGAAAGCTTCCTTCAGTGGAGGATCCCCCAGAAGGAGGAGAAACGTCCTCCTGGGAGAGCACAGGACAAGGCTGGCTGTGCTCCTCATGCACAAGCTTGAAGAAGATGCTCCAGGAGCACCAGGACTTTGTTATTCATCATAAGGGAAGAGACAAATAATTTTTAATACACATTTTGGTTGCCCAGGGCCAGGTGTGCACCGGGTGCCATGGCGGCCTCCACCACCGCAGGATCCGGGGCAAAGCCTTTTGTGCTGGTAGCTCTGGGCTATGTATATTGCACCTTTACATTCAATTTGATACTGCCTTTAGCCTGCTGGCCCCCTGCCAGCACAGCTGCAGAAAGGTTGGGGAAATTTGCCATAATATGCTTGGGAATTCTTGTGGAAAGCAAGTTTCACCTACTGCAGTGGACATGGATAGGTTTAAGGGGCTTGGGTTTCTTTTTGTCCTGAAATGCTCATCCTCCCTTAAAATCAGAAGTAAGGTGGAATCTAATGTTAAAATATTCCAGCTTGAACATACAGGACCACTGGAAATCAGTGTTTAAGACTGTTTAGAAAATGCACTAAACTCATGTCCCATATTAAAACCTGCAGAAGCAAAACATTCCTTTAACCGAGATCCAGTCGATGTTGCCGACACCAGTGAAGATGACACTCTCAACCAGTATTTGGTGGAGACCGTCAGAAAACACGGAGATGGGTGTCCTAGCCACTGCTCAGCCAGCAGCACAACCCCAGCGCGCTGCAGGGCTTTGGGCAGCCTTGCCCCCGCGCTGCCTGGCCTGCAGCCAGCCTTCCCCTGCCTTCAAGGAGTGAAATCCCGACCTAAAAATCTCTGCTGGCACCAAGAGCCCTGGCTGCTACACCCTTCAGCTGCAAGAGGGCTTTATCAAGCCTGGAGGAAGATGATTGCAAGGGCATGAACGATTAAAGATAGAAACACAGTGGACTTTTATCTGTTTCCTATCAGGAAAAGCATAAGTGATGTTTTAGGTTTTCAAGAATACCCTAATTCAGCATTTTGCTGCAGCAGGGTGGTCACTGGGCTTTGGACCACAGCCCAGCCAAACAGAATGGAGCTTTTCATCAGTTAAAATCCAAGAAGGGAATAATGATCTCAGAGTTTTGTATTTATCATTGGATTTGGCCCACTGACCTGCCTAAGGAAAGGCAATGGCTTGAAACAGTTCTCACAAAGCCAAGACCTAAATGGCTGCAGTAAAAATTAATTTTATCCTGATCTTTTTTTTTTCTTTTTTTCCCAGATACACATATTTCTGTCATGTTTGGACAAATCCTGCCCCCCCGGTTCCCTCAGAATGGTCAATGCAGCACTCCACGCTCCAAAAGTCTACGCTGGCCCAAAGATGTCACTAACTTGGCAGTGACTCGCACAGCCCCAAACGGGGCGATACGGAGTTATGTGGAGTTATGTATGATTCAGCAGCAACAAGTGTGAAAAGGCCGAGACTGCTGGCGCTCGCCCTTCATCAACCTTTTCATATTCCTGGCACTCACCGTGAGCATTGCTGGCTGCAGTATTTAAAGAGCAAAAAGAGCAAGTACTGCAGTTAGCTTTTTTTTTTTTTTAATTTAGCATTTTTCCCTCCTCTTTGTTCATTTAAGCAGATATTTATGCCTTTATGGACATGAAGACCCTTCTCCGGCCCTCTTAGCACCAAGGTGGGTCATCTTGTTCTCCGAGCAAGCGCCATGCAGTGAGGAGCAATACTCCTTGTCCCGGCAGCCTTTCTCCTCGGGGTAGGCACTTTTCCTCCTTACCCAACAAAACATGCGGGGTTTGGGTGGTGAAAGCACAGGGGTTTTCCCTAAAGGTGAAAACCTAAAGACCTATACATTGAAAAAAAGAAAAGAAAAAAAGCATAAAGTAAAAAAAAAACCTCTTAGAAAAGACTACAGGATTTCCATGCTTCCCCATACACCTATGGAAAATGAAGACAGAATCCCTTTCATGCTACACCTACAGAAGCATGCTACAAAATACCTTTATGCCTGCTACATAGAATCATGAAATGCTCTAGGTTGGAAGGAACCTTAAAGGTCATCTAATTCCAGCCCCCAACATCTCAAAGCCATATATTTCTTCCTTCTCATATAATTCTTCTGGTATGAAATAGGGGCAAGACCTAGGGCACCTAAAATTGGGACTTCAGACTCAAAAGTCCACCTGGATCCCGGGCTGTGATTTAGTCTCCAGGGTCGTCTCCTCCCAGGAGGTACCCACCTTCACTGGGCACTTCCCAGGTCCCTGACATGTAACTTCTGCCATCCATGCATCCCTCAGGCATGATGGCAGCTGTCAATGGATGTTAAATTAATTTGGTGGCAGGTGGAGGTTTTGAGGAAGGGTGTTCAGAGAGCCGAAACCACCAGGACGGGCATCATTACTTTCCATCTGCGTTGGCTGCCTCGGCAGAGCTGCTGATGATTAAGCGAACGGAGCCTGATTTACCAGCCGAAGATGGTCTCTGCAGGTTCACTGCTCGCTGCTAAATCCAGAGCTGAATTTGCTTTCAGGTGAATGCAAAATGCCGCTTTCAGATGAAGACAAATTCACCTACAGTTCTGACAGCAAAAGAAATCACATGCTTAAAGACAAATGAGATGTATATTTGATGTTATTCTTCTTTCCCACAACATACACGATTGCTGGAAATTCTTTCTTTCCCGTGCACAATCTTTTTTTTTCTTTTTTTTCTGTTTATTTGTCCTGATTCAGAGCTAACAGCTGGTTTTACCTATGAGAACCAGCTCACAGACGCACTTCAGGATATAAAGCACATTTATGATAAGACACCTGATAAATCCCTTTACATTCCGAATCTTTCCTGTAAAGCTGGGCAGGGGGGCGGGTAGCGGAGAAGGAGAAAAGACCTGCTTTAGGATGATGTCATAGCTGTTGGGCACATCTGCCCCAAATTAAATTACCATCTAAAGGGCTTATTTCCCAAACATATTTCTTTTCGGCTTGGAAGGAGACATAAAGCAGTGTATCCCTTCAGTTTGTATTTGAGGAGTCTCCGAAAATTTGGGATCACCCTTCACAGTATGCCAGCAAGATTTACTGGGGCCGAGTCTCTCAGGTGATGATGCTGTACAAGTTGCATGAAAAATGAACCTTTCTCGGTTCCTTGATTAAGTTGTGACTCATAATAAATCTCCCAGAGGCATCAAGCCCGTCTTGCTAAAAGCATGAGGGACCTTTGCAAAGCCCTCTACGAAGGCGCGAGAAAGGGATCTCACCTGTAAGAAGAAAGCTTGCAAAAGTGAACCTGTTTGAATTTTTTAAATAGCCATTCTTCACCTTTCACAGCAAACTCTGCGTGCACGCCAGAATTTGGAGACAAAAATGCAAAAAGTGTAGAAATCAACAGCGTTTAAACACACCAAGGATAAAACACTGGCGAATAGGCTGCTTTGTCTACTGCAATACCAAAAAAAAAAAACCAGAAAAGGTAATATGAAAAAGAAGGAAGAGGAGAAAATGCAGGAAGACTATTTCTTTTTTTAATACCTTCTATGTGATCTTTCCCTACGAAGGCACTCAGGCTGTATGACTTCCAGGTGGTGAAGAGAGAAATGCTGCACAGACAAAAATCCTGTCCTCTGGCTGCCTACTAGCGCAAACTACAGGTGTCCCCAATGTGCTCACAGTGGCAAAGCCCCATGTGACAAGGGAGCCGTCTCTTTTGGCTCTGGCATCTGTTCCTGAGCAGAGCCCATAGGTCTGGTGCCCGTGACAAAGCTGTGCACGCGTGTGACATGTGCTGCGTCGGAGGGAAAGACCGCCCAGGCAGCCCGGCCGGCTCAGGCAACCTGCGTGCTGAACGTGATCGCCCCGGCATCGTTCTACAGGAGCTCCCCTAAAATCCACGAACCTGTCATTTGTCCGTGGCAGTTACTTAGAAATGGAGTAAAAATGCCCCAAAAATGCCTCTTTCAAAGCACCTGACAAGTAGCATCCAAAGGCAGCAAAAGCTTTCAGCCCGGCTCGAAACCGCGGCCCCGGTTCTGCGCTGATGGAAAGCAGCGCAGTCGGTGGAGGTATGCTGATTCGCACCAGCTGAGGAACTGTTCCTGTATTTTCACCTGGTTCATGAAGATTTATATACTAATTCCCTGCAAAGCATTATAATGAAAAAAAAAAAAAAGAATCTTTTAGCTGGGTCCACAAGTCCTATTTCATAAGTAAGTTATCTCAGCCTTGCTGGGTCAGATCTTACTGAGAGGACGATACATCCAGGGCTGTCATGTAAATCATTTCCTTTTGAATACTTATGTCTAATCAACTTCAGACCTTGTTTTGGACACATTGTACGTTTCATAAGCTGAAGAACTCTCTCTGATGAAATCCTTGCCTCCTGACCCCAAAATACATCTGAACAAAATTGTCCCATCAGGAGTTCAGATAATTGCTTGGCCTTTCCTGTCAGTCATAAACCAGACCGATCCAACTTTTTTGGACACTTCCCCACACTTTAATGTGCTTTTCAAACACATTCCGAACAGCATAACAGAATAGGAATGGTTGCTTTTATAAATGTGAGGTACTTTATATGCTTAAGCAAAGAAATCAGAGACTCTCCTTGCTGGTGCCATATGTATTATTGTGTGATAAAAATTTACCAGCATGTACTTCTGCAATTATTGTTCTTACAGCTCCATTAGTCTTAAATCTTATTTATGGACCATGGTTTTTTTTCTCTCACTGGAACTCCCAGGCTCTCCCTTTTCTTGCGCCAAAGCTTATGAAGCGCCCAGTAGTCCAGGCACAATTTGAAGACTTGATCTTTCTCATACCCAGAGCGAGTGTGTTTAAGAGTGATGCCTTTCTGCTCCCACCCACAAATTCCTTCAGAGTCCACAGCCGCGCAGCTCCCTGGATCTAACAGAGGTGGCCGGTGGCTGACGCAGCGGGACACCAGCACAAAGCAAGGATTGCGCTCGCTGCCTGGCCACAGAAGCATCCACCACGTGAGGATGCAGCTTACAACAGGGAGAAGCCAAAGCCCTCTTTGGGGGCTGAGCTGGGACACTGCCCAAGCGCTGCTGGGGGCAGCAGGGCGAGATGTCTCATGGAAGGCACAGCACGGACTAAGCAAAACCCGGCGGATAGTTTTCTATTGACTTCTGAGGGGGGCATGATTTTCTGCCCCCAGCCCTCCTTGAGAGCCTGATGGTGTGCGCAGGAGAGCTCGGGGAGGTGAGGGAGATTTGCTGGAGGAAGCCCAGCACATTTCTGCCCGTGAATGGCAAGCCGCCCCATGCACTTGGACGGTGCTAAATCCTGAACAATGAGAAGCATTACAAATATTCAGACATCACAGACAAGGGTTTACCGAGATCACAGTCTCGAGTTGAAAGCCTGGGAATTCCTCAAGGAGAAGGTGTGGTCTGGGGCAGTGCTTGTGAGCCGAGAGCTTTCCGAGTGCCTCTGCAGCTCTCAACATCTGATGAGAAGATTAAGTTCACGGGCAAAACACATTGTGAAAATGGAAAGCAGGCTGACAATTCATCAGTAAGTTGAAAGGACAAAATGTATGTGAATGTTAGAGAAGAAAAATCTTTAAAAGGCCATTCTACATCACGAAGAAATCTTTTCAAAGAGTGGAAAACAGGGGCCTGCAGGGCTGGGGTGCCACGGGAGAATTTCACTTCTGCACCTGAGTCGTGTGAGTGGAGGTGCAGAGCCACACGTGTCACCTCACAGACCATTAGGATGTTAAGCGTATATATCTCATAGGTCCTGTGGACAGGACAGGCTCCATTAGACATCACGGCGTCTGTTTGAGGTGTCAGGCTCCTGGCAGTTTGCTGGAAGTCATTGCTACCTAGCAGGGGGGACAAAACTGAATATAATGCGACTCTATCCACCACAATTTAGAGTGTAGCACGTTACACCATCAACAAAGAGTAATCTGGAAACACGAGTGGTGTTTCTGACACTGGTGAGTGACACACAGGGCAGGGTTTTGCCTCTGGCACAGCCTCGTGAGAGTACGCGCTCATGGGTTTTAGGTCTGTACACGTTACAGAACCGCTCCTGAAGCTCACACTGGCTTTATCATTTTGCAGCATACTTTTGTGACCCTGTAGTCTCAGACAGAGATCTCACAGGGTTTACAAACTGTCCTTTGAGGACATGCAAAAAAGCATGAAACCTCAGAAAGTTGGTATTCTCTGCAAGAGCACCTGCAGCAAAGGCCACAGGAGTCCCTTGGGTGGCTGTTGCACCCATCAGGTTGAAACCACACATGGACCAGCACGTACTGAGCTGCTTTACCCCAAATTTTTCATGATTTCAGGACTTTCCTGCTAAGCACAGGAAAATAACTTTCATTTTTTCACAGTCCTGCACTTCTCTTCTTTGTTATGGTGAGAAAGGCCCCGAGCTCATAATTTCCCTACACTGTGAATGGCTTGTGTGATTTCCAGGTTGGATGCCCACTGGTTCAACCTTTATCTTCTTGTTTCCGCCACTCAGGTGCTCTCCGTAGCTGCTTCGTGTCTCTGCTCTCACCCCTGTTTGATCCCCGCAGTGCGCGAGGCAAACAGCGTATGGAAAAATGCGCCTGTGGACTGCTGCTTTGAGCGCAGAAATGAGCGTATAGAACAAATGATCACAGAAATGAGGTCAGAGATTTTCGCGAAGTCAGGGCACTTCAGCGGCACAGCCCCATGCACCGCCCCACCGCAGGAGGTACGAACAAAAGCGAGTGGACTGTCCCCAAAAAGACCTGCGTGAGTGTCACTGAGGCATTCAGGAGACGCTCCGAGCGGCCGGTGCGTGTGTGCCTGTATGCCAGGAGCGGACTGACAACAGGGAAAACACACCGGGGGGCGGGGGCGGCGGCTCCCCCGGGGTCCCCCTCCCCCGCCCCGGGGCCGGGTCCAGCCGCCGCGGGGCGGCGGAGCGGCTGTCTCTGGCCGCCAGGTGGCGCTGTCGCCCCGGGCACGGCCCGGCCGCCCCCCCGTCCGTCCCGGGAGCGGGGAGGGACCGACGGAGGGGGGGATGGACGGAGGGACGGAGGGATGGGCAGAAGGATGGACGGAGAGGTGGAAGGAGGGGTGGATGGAGGGGTGGACGGAGGAACGGAGGGGTGGGCCGAGGGACGCTGCCCCGGGAGCAGGGAGGGAAGGACAGATGGAGGGATGGACAGAAGGATGGACGGAGGGGTTGACAGAGGGGTGGACGGAGGAACGGAGGGGTGGACGGAGGGATGGACAGAGGGATGGACAGAGGAACGGAGGGGTGGACACCCCCCCGGGAGCAGGGACGGAAGGACGGACGGATGGGCAGACGCTGCCCCAGAAGGGTTTATTCACGGGCTGCCCACGTTTTCCACTTGGGTTCTGTAAGTTCATTCTGAGTGATGAACGGCAAGGCTCAGTGATTTTCCCAAGGGCCCTCTGAGGTAACAATGTCACGTGGAATAGAAGAGAAAGCCTTCTCACTGCCCGGTGCCTCTAAAATACATCACGTAGTTCAGCCACTGTGGTTTGGTCCTACTATGAAGTGGTCTTCTACAGACAAAAGCATCTCTCAGCTCTTCCCTCTGATTATTTTACTCTGTGCTGGTGGCTCTGAGCTCCTGTCGCTGCCCTAGACACTGGCAGCAGCTTCAGGATGTCATTCAGCAACAGCTCACTTTTACTTCAGAGACGCCTGGTATTGAAGCAAGGGCACAATTCAGAAGTCCATCAGAGTTCAGATATGTTCCCTCAAATTCAGAGACCAGATCCCTGTCCTGGCTCTCAGCAGCCACCAAGTCCAGCCAGCGTTTCGTCACCCACCAGTCATTTTCTCCGCGGCTCACTGCTACGGGCGCTGCCAGGTGTCCCTGTGATGTGCTCCGCTCCCTTCCCAGGCACCTGGGCAAAGGGCAGCCCATGACATTTTCCAACCACCATCTGTTCATGTTTATTTTGGCCCTCTGACAGGTGTGTTTCCAAATGACTTTTGTGGAAGAAACATGGAAAACAAGATTCAGGGCAACTAGCCAAAGGAATTGGGAGACTGAAGGTGAAAACTCCCTGGGCTGACATCTGCTCTTTTTACAGGTTACCCTGACGGGTGCCTTCACAGAGCATCGGTGCTCTGTCCTGCCTTGCTCTGAGCCCCGGTATGAGCGCACAGCGCCAGGTCCCTTGGGAGAGGCAAGGGGCGTCCGCAGTTCCCAAAATTGGAGCTTCGGAGTTTATCCAGAACCCAGCCTCTGCTCCGGAAAAACCTGTGGCTTTGGAGACAAGTGGGGTTTGGAAGGGCTGAAAATGCAGTGAGCGCAGAAGATTTTCTTCAGATGTGTGGATGCTGTTGTAGGCTTCATGAGGCATTGGCAAATGAAAAATGAAGTTATTTTAATAAACAAACTTCACATGTAACCACTGGAAGGTGAAGTCAGAAGTTTGGAGTTGCTTTGCATTTTAGCAGGCACGGAAATAACAACAAACTGAGGAAACGTGCTTGTTTGTAAGGCTGCCTGAGCAAAGCCATACGAGTCAGACTGAGAGCCATCAAACTTACTAATGCTGAATAATATCCCGTTACTGTCTGAATGAATAAGGCAGTCCTCGATGGAGCTATCAAGGAACATGATTCCAGTAAGTTATATACAATCCTGGCCTTGTTTTCTAAACATATGCATTAATTTTTTTGGTAAGAAGCCCATTTCATTATTTTTGGCCAATGCTCTCCTCTTCTATAGCTCTGATAAATCTCAGTCTGTGAAATACTTCTTCAGCTACCTCAAAGCAACTGTTGACATCACTAAGAAGGAAGCAGTGCTAGAGCAAAAGAAACGTATGCAAGGGAAAGCCCGGGCTGTGATTTCACGTGATTAAATAGAAGATGCCCTGCCAGACAATAAAGTGTTTTTATTGACTTGCTCTGCAACTTAGTCCTTTTGCTGAAGAAATATTGTGGGATTTCAGGCACAAATGACATGATGAGTTTTGACGCAAAAAATTGATGTCAATGATTAATTATTCAGTAAGATCTAAAAATTGTATTCAAGCTGGGGAAGTCTCCCTACAACGTGCATTTCTCTGGTTTCCATTCCTTGTCATGCTGCTGTTGAGGATATTGAACACCTCCTGCTGTGGAATCCTCGTCCCAGGAAGGGGATGGCATCGGCTGAGCACAGGCAGTGCTGAGATTTATATAGAAGTAAAGACAACTTCTGATATTAAGCAAAGAAAGCTGAGCTGGATAAAGAGCTTGCTCGAGTAAAATGAAGCTTTTCTTTTTTTTTTTTTTCCCCTCTCTTTTTTTTTCTTAAGCTAAAAAAAAAAAAAAAAAGGAAAATCCCCATTGATTGCATCCAGCTGTTAAAATTTTATGATACCGAGATCCCCAGTTGTCATGACCACTTCATGTAGTTTAATATGCAGTCGTATTCTTTTCAGTTTCATTTTCTTCCCCAACTTTAGTTAATAAAACACCTTTCAGACAGCCTGTTCTTAGCAGTATAAAGTGCCCGGTCTTCTTTTATAAAGAGGAGAAACACGTGCAGCTTTAAGAACTAATTCATACCCCCACACCCGGGCCGTTACCTGTGGGATACCTTGGCACGTGAGGAAGTTAAACTGCAACCATAATTCCCATTAATGTCAGTGAGAGCAACATTTATGCGTCTCCCCGTGCGAAGGAGAGGCGGGCTGAACGGAAGCAGCTCTACTCTGATCACCGTAGAGTGGCTCTGCCATAAAAAGGTCAACCCTCCGCCCCAGCCAAGACTCCCCTCGCTTGCGGATGGCTTTGGGCTCAGGCCCAGAATGAATATATCTCTCCGGACTTTGGAAATTCAGAGGCAAACCAGCACCTCCCCGAGTATTGCGCATTTATTCTCTTTTTCATCCGCAGCGAGCGTGGGGGTTGTTATCTGCACTGTTTGCGCAGTTTCAGCTTGGCTTTCCTAAAGGGCTTTTTTGCTGCTCCACTGGCATAGACAGAACACCCGGGGTGAAAGCAATGCCTGCATTTTCTGCTTTTAAATGCACTAATATTTTCAGTCTGCCATCAGTCCCCGTTCCCTCCTGCCTTGCCGGCGTTTGGCCACGCCAGCAGCCGTGGGCTGTGCGGTGGTAGGAGGGGCAGGAGCGGGATTCCCTGTGCCAGGGCAGCGTTGGCATTGCAGGGAGGAGCAACGCTCCGACATCCACTTCTGCTTTAGAGCTCCTCGTTCACTACAGCACGCTGGAGTTCTGCTGGCTGGCTATCACTCTTCCTATATATAGGAACAAAAAAATGTGTAAAGAAAGAATAAAGGCTGAGCATAAATATCAGTCAGTAGCTCAAGGATCAGAGCGGCTGATTTAATTAATCCCAGAACAAGCATTTCAAATAAGGGAATCCAGAATTATGATTAAGCTGCAAAAGAATCGAAATATGCTATAGGCGAGAGGCTTTTGCTGTGCTCTGGCTGGCGAATGCTTCTTTTTCAGCCTCGGAATTCTTTTGTATTGGTCTTTTGCCTTTGTGGTGTTGAAAATCGTTTGGGGAATCTATTTAATGATGCAGTTTTATGTAAAAGGTAACCACAGTACTGCACTAAATATAAGGCAGTCAGAGGAACTGAAAATAAACCAGTTTGGTTTCCTAAGACGTAGCGCTGATAAACATTTTGGTCAGCCAATGCATTTTGTGGACAATGTTTAAGGAAACATTAGCTGCTAACATGCTTAGCTTGAGGAAGCTTTATCCTCCCTGTGCCAGTATTTATAGTCGTAGTTTAATAGGAAGCCTCTAACGATAACATCTTACTGCTTGTTTAATCATCTTTTACTCAGCAAAATATCTGAGTTAATTTGGGACTGAGAAAGGATGTGGACACCGATTCAGCGTGAGGCTGTGTGCCGTAGCACTGCCTCCTTGGAGAGAGTTTAACTGTTTCCCGGTGGCTTTCCCTCGCTATGCCCATTTCTCACGTTGCGCCAGGGAGAGGAAAGTGGCTTTCTAAAATTACAGAGATTTTAAAAAGCAAAAATCGAAATGCAAAGGGAAAGGAATACTTGCAGCATGTGGGGATGTTTTCTGAGTTGGAGGTGCATTTGCACTGAGAGTGCCCCTCTATTTGCTGCTCTTCTCAGTGATGGGGAAGATCCAGCTGACAGCTAACCTTTTGATATAAAACCAGTCAGCCTGTCTTTTCCTCTCCTTCCTTGATCTGCTCCTCTTCCCCTCTGCAGTTCACTCCCTCCTCAGTAAACCCAACAAAAAAAAGAAGAGGGGGAAAAAAGTGGAATTAACACAACGGCTGTCACCATCACACAGTTCAGTCTGTGCCTCCCCTTCCCCTGTGATCATCTTCGGGCATAACCTCCACAGATCGGGAAACATCCCCAGCCTGGGGACTGCTGCAGCACGGCTCCTTCCCACACCAAAGCACTAACAAGGGTCAACATGAATTTTGTACTTGCCAGGAATGAGCTTCCTTTGCCAGAGGTTGCTTGGTTGGCACCCCCTGGGTTAGGTCTGGATGTGGTGAGACTCCTACACTGCTCCTAAAGGGGTTTCTTTAGGGGAAACGGCTGCAGCACACCACAGAGGCCCTTGCCCAGGACAGCAATAAACAAGACCCAGCAGGCTTGGCAGAGCTGGCACTGGCAAACTGCTCTGAACTGAAGAAACATACAGAAAAACCAAATTTTCCCTCCCAAGAAAAAAAAATAGTAGCAGTGGTATGGTGGGGAGCAACCCCTGTCCTGAAGAATTTGGAGCTGAAACAAAGAATGGAGTAGAAACAGCAGCAAGGAGCAATGGAGTGAAACTCCTGAGGTAGTGTGAGTACAGATGAGATTGGTGCCCACATCTTCGGGGTCTCAGGTAAGCTGCTCGACTGCATCCCGACGCGGGTAGCAGGACAGTAACTGAGACACCTTAAAGTCATCTCAGGGCCTGCAAGAAAATCCAGCTGCCGTGCTCAGTGGGCCCATGCAGTGCTGAAGTGATGAGAGGGAAGTGAGGGAAATGAGAAGAGCGAGTAAGGAATTGTAAAATAAAAAGGATGCAGCTAAATTCCTTCGTGCTGTTAGGCCAAACTGTGGTGATGCAGTGCTTTGTACAGACCCCTTCATTTTTTAAAAAAACCCTAATTAGTTGTATGTCCCTGTCCCTCTCTAGGCAGAACGCGTGGTTATGATCGTGACAGAACATCGTTTCATAGCACCAGTCTGAACAAAGCCAAAACTGGGAGTCTGCGTTGGGGTATTCCCCCCTCCAAAAAAAACCCCAAACCCCACAGTTAAATCTAACTAATCAGGACTTTAAGTATCCCTATGTAGAATATAAAAATGCAAGAAATGTCTGGAAATTATTCCACATTTTTTTCTAAGATCAGAAGTTACTATTCATATATGAGTTCCTGCACTCACTGCACTGAAGCGAAGAACAGCCCTAGACGTATGGCCACTAAGTATTAAAGGCAACAAATAGTATAATTCAGCCCACAAATGGAGGGCTGGATCCTGCTGGGGCTGAGGTCCTTTTGTGTCCTACAAAATTGGGAATTGTGGATACTCGGCACTGAAGAAGAAATGCCGAGTATCCTCCGGGGCTGGGTTTGCAGCCTAGTGGAAAGTCAGATTAAAAAGAAAACAATAAATTAAAGTGCCACCCAACTCCTCAGAAGAGTGAAAGCTGCATGGAAGCAACAGCCTTTCGCTTTTAGCCCCCCAAGAGCTGAAATAAGCAGGCGCCAAGGCGGCAAGCGGTTCCCATCCTGCCACCGACAGGAGAAAATACATTATTTAGAAACGACAGAAATTGTCTGAGTTAGCAGCATAGCTGAACAAATTAGAAATGATAGTAAAACTGGGGGTTCAGTTTATATAGCTGGAGCTCCGAGACAGAAATACAGATTATGACAGGTTAATGGGGACTGTGACATTCCCTATACATGTAAATAAACACTAAATTTGAGAACCTCTGTTTTCCCCAAGCACTAGTAAATAAAAGTATAACAGAGACCTCATGTAAAGTAACCATATGCTTATAATTATACAAACATTGTAGATCCCCTGTGTGAAATTTCACATCTTTATTGCTTCTATTTTAATGTTTACAAAGTTAGCAGTAATTTTTCAACCCCAAATCTATTCTAAACAGGAAAGACAATTTCCTACATCATTTTAATTTTCTACGCCAGAGCGAACGAAAGCAGAACTGCTCTGGCGAACCTCTTCGCGTTCTCGTGCTCTATATGCTGCAGTTTGTTTCCCTGACGTCAGGGTGTGTTTTGACGGACCAAGAATGCAGGAGTGGCTTCACTCTTCGTGCCCATATATTAAGTTTTTAGCCTCGAGTGAGAGACAATATGGTTCTAATCTAAGACAGTGACAAAAATGCAGAGAGCTTGCGGAGAAGCGACGTTGCCACTGGTTCGTGGCAAAATAAAACGCCGTAAAAAGCAACAGTGGCGCGTAGGGTTAGCCCTGCTACTTCTCCCGACTTTTCTTGTGAAAAGACTAACCGCCAAAAGCAGGAGCAAAAGGAAGAAAAATGGGAAAGTCTGTCCTCACGCCGTGGGGCTGCACAAGCCTCTGCCAAGCCGGAGTGCGGGGGACTCTCCTGGATGAACCCCGTGGGCTGCGGGGCGCTGGGAGAGCCACAGATCCCTCGCGGGATGCTTGGAAAGTAGAAACAGGACTTACTTTGGAGGACCCCAATATGGGACATGGTTCAGACTCTCCTAAAGCAACCATATTTATTTGGATACGCTCCTTCACCTCCTGTTAGTTCACGTGCCATAGTTTTGACAGTTAAAATTCTTGGTCCTCTTAGACTTTTGAGATTTATGTTAACAGTTTGGAGAGCAGGCAGGCTGAAAGAAATAAGCAGAGAAAAAAAAAATGATGGTTTACTGTTTTAAGCAAAAAAAAAATAAAATATATATTTCACTAATGTGATGGTCCAGGATGCAAGTGGCAGAGAAGGGAGCTTGATGCTCCCTCCCTGAGGATGCTCCCAGCCCAGAGCAGGGCAGCCCGGCTGGGAGGGAGGCAGGGAGAGGAGATGGCACGTTACCCACAAGGAAAGGTCCATCTGGGGAAGGGGAAGCAACTTCTAGGTCAAAATCTACCTTCTGACAACAAATATTGCTGCTAGTATGGAGCACTGAAAAACAATATTTTCCAGAGCACTGCAACAAGGGGTGCAGCCTGGCGAAGCGAAAAGCAACAGAAATTTAATGCCTCAGATTGGGAGTCAAGTCCCATTTTCGAAGCTGAGGCTGTTGGAGGATGGTGTTTTGCTGGAAACCAGCGCATATGGACTACATGGGCATTTCAGAAAATGTTGTGCTAACTGCTCTGCCAGTAGGAATCCCTACCCCCTGATTATGTGGCGTGACCACAGCCTTTTCAGAGCTTTTTGTGGTAAAAGGGGAAGAAGCCCATACTTTGAATCGGTACATTTTCTAGTCATCCTAATAGAGAATGATTTTGCTTTGCAGGAATAAAAACCCCACAAAGGATCATTCATGTTAAAATAAGCCACAACCTCGCTGTAAAAAAATAAAAGAGATTAAGAGGGACTGTCTGCAAACTGATCAGCTCTGTACTAATGCAGCAGTAAGTCTTCCGAAAGACTACAAACCAGAGGTCAAACTAGGGTTGCTGAGGCCTTGGTTTGACCACTTGTACAGGGATGAATTTTAACCTCTGACACTAGTCCTCAACATTGATGCTCATTTTATGGTTCTAACAAGAGAAATTTCCATTAAACTTCCAGGGGAAAAAAATACATTTGATTTTCACTTTCTCCTGGCTTTCAAATTTTGCCTCTGGTGACTTTTTTTCTCCCCAGAATAGCAAATTCACAGAAAGAAATAAATTTGAAAGATATGAAATCTGTGTGTTCTAGTGCAAGGAAATTCATGAAACTGTTTCTAAAACCACAGTTTAGAAAGCTTCCCCAAGTTGTTTTAGTTTGGAGAAATGTATTTGAAATTAAAAAAAAAAAATCGTTACAAAATATTTATAATGCAATTATAAACTGAAATCCAGCCAACTTTTATTGTTGAGAAAACCGGAAAGGAAATAATTTTAAAAAATGCTATTCTTCTTTTCTGGTGGCTGCTATTATTTTACTCTTCTTATTGTTGTCGCTGCCGTTATTACACCCTTTGCCGAGCTCCGAAGCCAAGATCCCGAGTGTTTCACAGGCGCGCTGCCCCACGAGGTGCCCGCTCCTGCCTGCAGTTCCCAGGTCCGGTTCCACGTAGTTTTCTCAATGCCAATCAAAACCAAAACTTCTTGAGATGGTTTGATATATTCAGGTCCCTCACAGTGATCTGACTGTGTAGCTGCATAAGGCACCACAATTGCTACATCTTCTCGGTTCCCTACACTCTGTCATTCCCTTAAGTGACTGTCCTGGCAATTAGCTGTATTGAACAATGGCATTGTCTTCCGAAATGGCAAGGAGACACCCTGAGCAACGGGACCTAATGCTGTGAGAAACAGGCAGGAGAGCAGCACTGCCTACTTTATGGCTGTTACTACTACCTGCATAGGCTATTGTCTGGTGAGCATCGCTGTTTTGGGGTGATAACAACAGGGTGTGAGCTTCCCCCAGCCTCTGCGCTGCCTTAAGGGTCCCTGGAGCCAGGGGAATGGCCCCTGTTGGCTGCAGAGGGCTTCGAGCCAGGCCCCCCATCAAGAAGCGAGGGTGGAAAGCAGCCGTCCGAGTCAATTTTAGAGAATGTGTTAAACCGTGCAAAAGCAGCAGGTAGAAATTAAATCGGGCTGATGGAAGTTGCTCTCGAGACCACTCGACCCTTGCAGCTTTGCATTAGTACGAAACCACCTTCCCTTGGGAGAGGAGGAGGCCAAGGGAGGAAAAAGCTCAGAACAAAGAGGGAAGAGGAGAGACAGACCGAGAGACAAAGGCAGGAAGGGAACAGACACTCCGGGAGCAGCGAGGGGACCCTGGAAACCAGCGGGGTGGGAGTGGGAAAGGGCAGCCGTGCAGCGGCAGCACTGGGGACCGCAAGGAGGGGATGTGGGAAGTGGAAACAATATCAGAAAAGGAAAATAGGACAATGAAATGCAGCAGGATAGAAAAGAAAGAGCCTGGGGGACTAGGGTTGGGCAGAAGTTGGCGGAGAAGAAACTGGAGCTGGGCAGCTGATTGGAGATAGCGGGCAGGAGCGTGGAATAAGTGAAGAGGGCACAAAAGGGGCAGAAGGAAACAAAAAAGTGATGATAAGGCTCCGGAAGGAACTGGGTCATGGCAAACAAAATAGCCAAAATGAGAAGTACAGAGCAGAAAGCATGGGAGCCGCAAAGGGGACAAGAAGTAACAAAAGTGAGGAATCAGAAAAGTGAAGCTGAAGGGACAGAAGGAGGGGGAAAGGTCCCAGAGCAGAAAGCAGCTGATGAAAAGGGAGATGAATGGTCAGGGGGGCAGCTGTGAAGCCAGGGGTTAGGCAGAAGGAGTGAACACATATAAATATGTGAGCACAATAAATAAAAGGGGATGAAAAAAACGGGACGGAGCAATGTGGGAATTGGTTTTGCAGAACACTTGCCTCATTTCTGCACTGTCACTGATACTCTTTTGTAGCCCTGTTTCTTCACAGTTCATCTGCCAGCACCTCGCAGTACATCTATCCTACTAAAAAGAAGCCAAGGCAATGACGGGCCCCATTCTCTAATCCAAGCTATATGATGTGTCCCACATCCACATGGTCACATCCAAACGGCCGTCTAGGGACAGCCCCTGGCACAAGCCTTAACTTGTAACAGGCCTGGGCACTGGCTGGGAAAGTGCTAGCTGGCATGTGTGAAAACCACACCAGGGATCTCGCTAAGCCATGTGTGGAGGGCGGGCAGAGCAGCGTGTGAGCCCCTGCTTTGGAGTTATCTTCTTCCCTGGTGGAGATGCACCCTGGGTCACTTGGAACCTGAGCCGCTCTTTTGATCTGCATGTCCCCTTTATGGTCCTCATCTCTCCCCCAAGAGCTGGGGACCATGGTGGGACTGAGCTTGCCACAGGCAAACCGGGACCTGCCAGGATAGATGCCTGCTCCATATGCCCTGGCTGGGTCTGACTCATCCCACTGATGCGTGTGTTGCCCTAGAAGTGGTGCCAAAAGCCCAGGCATGAGTTGCCCTCTCTTGGTGGAAAATGAGAAAGGGGGATAAAAGACAAGAAAGTCCAGTGTACAACTGCATGGCCCATGAAGAACAGCTGCTGATGAAAGAGCACGGTCAGAGATGTCAGATTCAACCTGGGGTGAAAGCCAGATTCTCTTTATTTGCTACTGACTGAGCTTTCACTGCTAAACACACATGACCCTCAGGCTGCAGCATCTCTTGCTGGAATGAGAGGAAAATCCACTAGTGGCAGAGCTGGGACAGATGAAGAAGCAGAAAAGAGGGAACAGCAAGGGAAGATCAGGAGAGGAGAGCAGGGAAGTTCAGCACAGGGCAAAGGAAAGCAACATGGGGAAGTGGAGGACGGTGGCTTGTGGCTGCCAGCAGCAGCAGTACCATGGTTCAGGCAGGAAGACAAGAAGAAGGTCAGGAAGAAGCAAGGAGGGAACAGGACAGGTAGGGTTACGCAAGCTTGCTGCCATGCTTTGTCCATGGCTGTGAACCCTACACAGGTGGTTGGATGGAACCATTTGGAGAGCTGACACGAGTCTTATATTGGGGGATGCACCTCTGAAAAACCAAATGGAAAGAACTGGATAAATCCTCTTGCAGAAGACAACTCCACTGCGGTCTTCTGCGTGACCAGCACAAGGTGGATTTGTGCCCCACTTAGGGGAGACTTTCCTGCCCGTCCCAGGCTGCCCCGTTTACGTTGTCGGTGCTGCTGCCTATCGCTGCATTTTCCCAGGGCCCAGCCTGGCACCATCCTTCTCTCATGCTTGTCCCCTCTTGGTGGCTGTGCAGACCTTAAGAGAAGAATGGTCTCTGGCTCTTCACTACTGTGCTTTCCCTTCCCTCTCTGATGAGTGGCAGAGCCTGCCCCGAGGCTGCCCTGGCTCATCCCATAGCGAGCCCCTCACTTTCTGCCAAATTATCCTCCTTGAGAGACCCCTGCTTTGTGCCAAGCTCTCGGCAGGCACACAGCGGTGGGAATACGGAGAGCATTAAGCAAGGTCATCAGCATCACCAAAGTCTGCCCACACCTGAAACCACAGCACCCGCGGCACCTAAACGCAGCAAAGCGCTGGCCGGTTCATAAGAAGCGGTACCCGAAGGGTGGCAGCGAGACGCGCAGCATCTCTCCCCGGCCCTCGTGTCCACTTCCCGCGTGGAGTCCACAGCGAGGAGGGAGCAAAGGGACCCCCCAGCACCCGACCGCGGGGTGTCCCGCCCCGCCGCGGCCCGCCCCGCGGGGGCGGGCTGGGTNGTCCCCGCTCCGCGCCACGCCGCCGCGCAGTCCCCGCGCCGCTCCGTGGGCCGCCGGAGCCGCACGTCGGGCCGCCCTCCTCTTCCTCCCCACCGCCGCCGCCTCTCGCTATGAATGCACGCCGGGCCCTGCTCTCCGCCGCCTTGCTCGCCAGCCTCCTCTGGGATTTACCTTGCTGCCTCCCGGCTTCCCTCCCCGCCGCCTCGGAGCTCGCCGCCTCCTCCAAGGGCGGACGGGGCCGCAGGGTGCCGCGGTCCCCACGGGAGAACCGCCCGCGGCAAGGGGGACACGCCGTGGGCCGGGCGCTCCCACGGGCGGAACCCCACGAGTACATGCTGTCGCTGTTCAGGACTTACTCCATCGCGGAGAAACTGGGCATCAACGCCAGCTTTTTTCAGTCGTCCAAATCCGCCAACACCATCACTAGTTTTGTAGACAGGGGACGAGGTAAGTTTTGCCCCCCTCACCCACCCCTCCGCCGCTCCCCGCGCCCCTCACCGTCCCCCCGGGGCTGCGGGCGCCCCTTCCCGCGGCGGTGCGCGGCTGCCGTCCCGCGGAGCCCGGCGCTGGGGAGGCGGGGAGCGCCCGATGCATCGGTCACTGGTGTTTCCCAACACCCCCCTCCCCGCCCCCCCGGTATTGCAGAAGAGTGGATCTTTCGGGTCAATTGTGGATCGCGTTGTTTGATTTTAAAGCAAACTGCCCCGCGGCGCTAAACCCGCACCGCAGCAGCCGTAAATGCTGCGTGCGAGAAAACACGCGTGTTCGTCCCCGAATCATCACGGGGTGGTGGGAAACGCGCTCCAGCTTTGCGGGCGCACTTTGGGTGTAAACGCAAGCAAAAAATTGGGTGTAAACGGAAGCAAAAAATTGGGGGAAAAAAAAATAAAAATCGCTCTTCTGGTTTCTTTCCGTCTGCCGAAGAAAGGATCGCCCTTATCGCTGCGGCTGGAAGGCAAATAGAAAGTTCAAACTGACCGAGGGCAAACATTTGCTCCCTCAAGCTGTTCTCGCGTGGGGTCACTTTATCGGGGTTACCTGGAAGAGCACCAGCCCCGTTTGCCAGCGCCGGGGCTGGGACGGAGCCGGTTCCTCTTGCGGGGGGAGGGGGGCAGCCTGAAGCCCAGGTAACTCCCGGCCCCGGGGCTCAGCGGGGGGCGGCCCGGACTCGCCGCCTGCTTCGGGGCCGCATCCTACCTCCTTCACGCCTGGTGTGTGCGGGGCTGCCCCTCACCCCTCCCCGGGCCGGGGGTGGCGGCGGGGTCCGCTCCCCCGGCCCCTCGGCTGCCCCGCGGCGGGGAGCCCGGAGGAGGGGAGAGGATGGGGCGGGCGGCGGAACCCTGGGCCAGGCGGGCCCCAGGCCTTGCCCGGTGTCTGCCCGAGGAAGCACGGGTGCCGCGGGGCTCCCGGAACGCCTCTGTGACCTACAGCCCCGGCCGGTGCCCTGCTTTGCTTTCCTCTCGTTGTTTTATCGCTCGCACCCGGGGCAACGGGTGGAGGTTTCTCGGGGGTCCGGTGGAAAAGAGAATTTGCCTTCCCTCAAAATGCCCCCCCCTTTTTTTATCTATATATTACACTGGTTTGTGAGCCATTAACGACAAACTAATTAACAGGTTCTTAATGAATGTTATGCATTCTTTCCTTCTCCCCCTCCCCTATTTGAAGACCCTCCCCTCCGTCCGCCCCCCCAGCCCCCCGCGGGACCCTGCCCGTGTACCTGCCGGCGGCTGGCAGCGGCGTCCCGCAGCTGCCGGGAGCCGGGGAAGGTCGCCGACCTCCCCGCTTCCCAACCCTTTCAGGGCAACACGCAGCGCCGGGAAAACCTCCCGGCTCCACGGAGCTACAGGAGCCGCTCGCTCCCTAAACCAAACCGAACCCGAACCGACCCTCTCCTCCCCCCGGTACCCACGGCTCAGCCCCCTGACCCACCGCCTCGGGGGCTCGAGGGGTCCTCCCCCGCCGCGGGGGCTCGGCGGGGCTCTTCCCCTCCCGTCCCGGTGCCCGTCGCACCCCTCTGGGTTCGGGTGGGTGCGTGGGAGCGCCCACGGTGGGTGCCCCCCGCGGTCGGAACAGCCCAGCCGTTTCCGACGGGAGAAGGGACGCGGGGTTTTTCCGCCTTCGCCTTATGGGGGTTGTTTTCTTTGTTGCTGTGTAAAAGGGGGGTGGGGTGAGGGGTGGAGGGGAGAGAACTCGCTTTCTAGAAGTACGGTTTGGAAAGTTCAGCCCTCAGAAAGGCGCTGGCCCGTTCTCCCCGCCCGAGACGAAACGGGGTGCTAATTCTGCGAGCCGCGGGGAAATAGAGCCGCGCTCGAGATCATCTTATTCTTGATAACCAGAAGAAAGACAGTTAATTTAACAAATTTAGCTCATCTCGCTGCATGGGAGATTCTACTCCGGGGGAAGTGATTTGCTAACAGAAGTCCTGGTTTGATTAAGGAAAAGCCTCACTTTTCCCCATTGATTTTGATTTGATGTGTCACAGGCTGTGACCTTCTGCTGGACCTTCTGAGGGTTGCTTAGCATCAAGCCACTGATTGGAGTATTTCAACTCAGTGATCTAATTGAGTGTTCATGTCATAACATATCAAATATTGTCTAGTCTCCCATAATGAAGCGGACCAGCCAATGGCACATCACCAAAAAACTTCAAGAGAGCTTCCGTTCCTCTGAAGTGGTAGCTATTTTACTGCCCACCTCCCCGTGGGCTCCTAGCCCAGTTAATTGGCGAGCTGGAGTAGTGCTGATGATGAACAGTCTTTGCTCAGGGAAAGCGAAGGGGGGGTAGGGGTGTGGGGGGGGCGGAATTTCTGTCAATTCATTTGCAGACAATATAGCCGCCCAAATTGACCCAATTAGATGGGCTGCTCTTTACCTAAGCGGCAGCTCCGGGGGAGACGGCGGTGGCCGTCCCTCCTGCCCGCACGGCATCCCTCATCGCTGGATTTCGGGGAGGGAGCGGGGGGNAGCCAGCCCGTCCCACCGCCCTCCCCAGCGGAGAGGGGCAGAGCGCTTCGGCGCGGACACCAGCAACCGCTCCTCTTCGCCTTCTTTCTTTCCTTCCCGCTTGAAGCTAATAAGATCGCTTTCAGGCTAGCTCGAGAGGGAGGAAAGCCACACTACCGCCACATATATATATATATTCCCACCCCAGTGGTAGAAAAAGAGCGCAGAAAGGGGGG
Organism: Anarhynchus alexandrinus; assembly: GCA_008711295.1. Classification (NCBI taxonomy): domain Eukaryota; kingdom Metazoa; phylum Chordata; class Aves; order Charadriiformes; family Charadriidae; genus Anarhynchus; species Anarhynchus alexandrinus. The sequence goes on along the minus strand of VUYV01000361.1, from coordinate 377,679 downwards.
AAAGGGTTTGCGATTCCCCCTTCTCCACCCCCTCCCGCCCCCCACTCGCTCCCCCTTGTTACGGTCGCAAGATCAGACAGGACCTCGCTGAATGTAGGAAAATTACTGTTGGCACATGAAGTAACTCATTAAAACGCAGATGGTGCTCTCGCTGGCCTCAGGACCCCCAGCATTGGAGCTCCACAGTAAGGCAGGACAATTAGGAGCTGCAAGGACTCCACCAGGCAGAGAAGAAAAAAAAAAAAAAAAAGGAAAAAAAAAGAGAGAGAGCAGGAGGGAGCTGGAGAAGGGAGCTATAAACAAGCAAATCCACAGCTAGCAAGAAACGCGGCACGTCTCGGAACAAACCGAAAACAAAAAAAGAAATAGCCGGGGTGCGAGGGAGAGCGATTTTCAAAGGGATCTCCCGTGGGAAGGGAATGCCACGGGGGCCGGCTGCCGTGGGTTCACCTCGCCTTTCCCTTTTGTGTCTGCAGAGCTGCCCGCAGCCGCCGTACCGCGGCCGGGCTCCCGCGTACGAAATGTTGAGCTCCGCGCCTAAGGGACGGGGAAACCGAAATGGGTCGAGATCGTCTCCTTTTTCTCTCCCCGTTTCTTTCTGCAGTTTCGTGTTCCAGTTGAGAGGCGGCTGATTCAGACGGGCAGGGGGCCGACCGTCTTTTATTTCGCTCTTGCCATTAGGGTCGGGAGGGGGGTGAGGAGAAGGGGCAGAAGGAAGGGGGGGGTCCCGTGTGCTGAAGCTGGAAATGGCCCGGCTGTGCATGTGGCAGAAGAAAAGAGCGTAAATCCCACTTGAAGTTCATCTAGTGCAACATGTTTATGCAAAACAGCGGGTTTCTGGGTGGACCGAAAGCTGCAATATAGTGTAATCTGTGCAGCGCCTTTGCCCAGGCAGTGTTGTCGTTGGCAGAAGGAAAATGAAATATAAGCAGGGAAGTATTTTAATGGGGAAGGAGGGAATTCACAACTGTTAATTATTTGGTGACCTTGTATTCGATTTGTTTGAGCCCCTTATAAAAACGCTAATGCAGACCAGACGGCCGGAGCGCGGCAGCGAGCAGCCGCTTCCCATCCCCGCCGTGCGCCCGGGGAAGGANAGCGGAGCGGGCAGCGGCGCGTCCCCTCGGAAGCCGCGGCCGCACCGCTCGTCTCTCCCCGTTGAAAATCGGGGGGTTCGGAGGTGGTTGGTCTTTTTTTTTATTTATTTATTTTTTGTTGTTTGTTTGTTTGCTCTGTTTTGGGAGGGCGCGGAGGCTTGCGCAGGGCAGCGCAGCGGGCTGGGGAGGGCGGTCTGGGGCGAGCAGAGCCCGCAAGCGACGGGGGAGGCGGCCCCGCGGCCCCTCCGCGGCGCAGGTAGCACGGCGGGGCGGTACGCGGCCGCGGAGACGCTCTGCCAACGGGAAAGAAAAATTAAAGCCTATCAAGCCATTCTGGTGGCTCATTTCGGACCCAACCCTGGGTTTTTTATTTTTAATTTTTAAATCCTGAAGCTCCCCCCGCTGCCGAGCTTGCTAAGAGGCCTCGTTTAAATTTTTTATTTATTTATTTATTTTATTTTTGAGGACGGTGAGACCGAGCTCTCCGCTTCAGGGCTGTTTATTTTCCGCCGCCCGCGGGGCGATGTCGTGCCGCAGCCTGGGCTAGCCACAACCGGGAACCGAGCGGCCCGCGGGGAGAAAAGCCGGCGTAGCCCGGGGCCAGCCCGGCGCTGGGCACGGCAGCCGGGCGCCTCGCCTTCCTCATTTTCCTCCTCGCTTCGTAGTCCTATAGAAAAAAAGCGACCGATCGGACAAACGTTCGTTTCTTTGTGATTTCGGGGCAGGCTGGAACTGAGGTTGGGCGTCCTTGCGTGCCTGAAGTCTGGTTTCTGAGCGAAAGGGGACGTTTCAGTCCTTGCTTGTTGTGGTCAGATCTGTACATTGTGTTGCTGTGTCCCGCCGCTTCCACATATATCATTCAGAAGTATCTTCCAAAGCGTCCCCTCGCTCCGTTTCTTAGCTCCGAGCGCTGGGAATATCCACTCCGATTTTCTTAACACGAATGAACTTGGAGAAATTATTTCTCCTCGATCGAAGTATTTTGGGTAGAGAAACGGCCGCAAACGGGGAAAGGGAAGGGGACTCGGTTAATGTCTGTTACAGCAGGTAGAACCCCCTCAATGAAGCCCCCTCTCCGCCTCGGCGCATCTCCTGGGGCGATGCCGACAGACGAGGGGACCCGGAGCCTCGCGGGATGCCCCGCGGGTGTTGCGGAGGTCCCTCTGCGCCCGAGGGCCGAGCGTCGTTCGTGGGAACCGGGGAGGCGGCGGGAGGTGGCGGGAAGAAGAGGCGGGAGGCGGCGGGAGGCGGCCGCCGGCAGCGGCGATCCGGGGAGCGGTGCGAGGGCAGGCAGCCTCCCCGGCGCAGGTCCGGTAAAGCGGCGATCGAAGGTGTATCGCAGCCAGGTGCCTCGCTGCGGGAGAAAGGGTGAAAAAAAAATGGAAACAGCCCTCCGTGAGCTCGCTGGGGTTTTGGCAGGATTGGGAACTGGTCCGAGGAAGGTGTGGTCTTTCCCAGTTACTCGATAGCGAAGCGAACGAAACATTTAAATCTAATCACCCGGTGTAATAAAAAACCACGGCGAGGCAGGCGCTGGGAGATGCGGAATTGAAACCGGGAGAAATACCACACATGGAGAGTCAGCCCCTTGTTTCCCCAGCTCGGGTAATGCTCCGAAAGAAATACCTGTCAGACTTGCGACTCTGCAGACAACGTGCGGGCAGCCCCTCGCAATTACGGGGGATATATGTTTTAATTTCCAGATTATTGTTGAGCGAGCGCCTGCAAAGGGTCTTTAAACTGCAAATGTGCTTTTGGTTTGCGAGTTTAAATATGGCTTGAAAGAGAATTTGGGAATGGGAAAATTCTTCTTGAATGTGGTTTGGGTATAATTTGCAGTGATGTAAAGTTAAGATCTGAGCCCTGATGAATTGGCCGGGAGCCCAGTACCTGATCTGCCATGAAAAGGGAAACTTCGTGTAGCCTTCGTTAACCCCCGGCTCGCCTCAAAGCCCGCGCTGCCGGCGGGAAAGCCAACCCGGGGAGCGGCAGAGGGTTCACACAGGGAGTTAAAGGAAACGTCCCAACCCAGTCATTCATTTCACCTCGGAGATGGTAAAACCGCCGCCACCGCAAAGCGGAGGAAAGCGGGGGGGAGGCGCAGCGCCCCCCCGGCCCGGTCCGGCCCCCCCCGGCCCCTGCCCGCCCCGCCGGAGCACAGGGCACTCCGGCCGCCCTGGCGCTTCGGGGAGGGCAGAGCGGAGNCTGCCCGCCCCGCCGGAGGGCAGGGCACTCCGGCCGCCCCGGCGCTTCGGGGAGGGCAGAGCGGAGCAGGGCTGTCCTCGTCCCCCACGGCTGACACATGCCTTAATTCCAGATAGATCTATTCCCTTCTTCTCCCCTTCCTTCCCGCTCCCAATATTTGATCTTCGCTCGAACAAATAAACAACGGAGAGTTGAAATAATACTAATACTTACTGCGTAACTAACATTCACCTAAATTAAACGTTACAAATACAAACCCACCCCTTCAGTGCCTTTTCTGCAATGTGGCTTTCCCCAGCCCGACTGGATGTGAGACGACTTTGCTGCTCTCTCCAAATATTTCGGTAACGGGAATAAGGATGAGAACAACCTCAGCTGGACCGAGAAAAAGGCAGAACTCGAGCTGGCTGTTAGAAACCCCGGGTTTCACCCCAGCCGCTCTTTGGGTTTAAAGGAAAACTGAAGAGGACAAGCGCCCAAGACGTGTGTGCTCCTCACAGGAAGGGACAGGGACAGCCAGGATGCCCCCCACGCCGTCGCTGCTGCCGCTCTTTGTGTGCTGGGAAGGCGGTAGCTTCGCTGGAACAAAGGGTCCCCAAACCAGACCCGTCTCTCCCCGGTTTACGGAGGCTCCCGAGGTACCGCTTTCCCTCCCCGCCCTCCGCTGCTTTTCCCACCCTCTCGACTGCGCTGGGAGCGAGCCAGTACTGGTTTAGGATTATGTATTCATCTGGAATTATTAGGTTACAAGAGTGAATAAATAGCGTTTATCTGATCGGATTCAAAGCTGCTTATTTGAAACAACCGGCAGCCCTGCCCCTTTCGAGGAGAGGAGCGGGAGCCGGCAGCGGCGTGAACCGAGGGGAGTTTTCCAGCGCAGAGTCGGTGCTGCCTAAACCCGGCTCGGAGAACCCGCTTGCCCGGGGACACATTTTTCTGCCTTTCGGCCGTGTCCCCACCGTGCCATGCCACCGAGCCAGCCGGAGCGGCCGTGCAACGCGTCCAACCTCCGCCAAACTGGAGCTTCAAAGGATGCTGTCGGGGAGCGCGTTGTAGGCGCACCCCCTGAGCAAGCCTCTGACACCCGCAGGGCCGGAGTTGGCTTCCCCCCGTCCCGCCGCATGTCAGGAGTCTGCAGACCCTTTATAAACCGCTTTCAGCAGCGGGGATCCGCGGGGAATTCAGCCTCTCCCCGCTCCCCTCCCGCCTAACCCGCACGCCTGGATGCCACCCCCCAAGGGGCTGAGTTCCCGAGCCGCAGCCACCTGCCTGCGTGGGGGCTCCTAGGGGGGGTGAGAGGGGGCGCGCTGTCACCTCCGTGTCCCCCCACCCCCTTGGGAAAGGGCTGCCCTCCCCTCCCCTGAAAGCCCGGGCGGGCGGGCAGTGCCACCCTGCTCCTGCACCCCGGAGGGATGCGGGGGTCCCCAGGGCGGGGATGTCTGCTCCAGAGGGACAGCGGGCTGGAGGCAGCGCTCCCCCCACCTCCACCTCAGCGCGACGGGAGTATCAAACAGGGCGAGCATCTGCCTTTGAAACCAAGCCTAAACCCCCCTCCCCAAGCAAAGAGTTGACTTAAAAGCGGAGCGGTGCCCAGGCCCGGCTCTGCCCACTCCCTAAAGCCGGGGGTAGGGGCAGGGGAAGGCGCTGATCTGGTTTCCTCGACGGTCGCTGGTGCCGTCAGAGGAAGGCGGGAGGGCAGCTCGGCGAAGTAAGGAGACGCGTCTGCGCCGTGTCGGATGCCCGGGCATCTGATAGATGCTGGGAGCAGAGAAAGCCAAAGGCGAGAAGGAGGAGGAGAAGGAGGAAGGGGACCTGCGCGTTCTTGCCAAAGAGATGCACATCCCCTTCCGTCTGCAGCCTCCAGTCCTGTCCCGGATCCCCTTGAAGAAGGGAAAATGGCCCCAGAGCTCTCCTGAGCAGACAGACCCTCCTCCCGCCACCCAGGCGCACCTCAGCCCCCGGCCACAAACGTGTGAAGGGTGAAAAAACACCCCCAAACCTCCAAGCGACCCATGGGCCAAATCCCGCTCCGTCCTTGCAGTGCTGCCGAGACCGTCCAGCGCCTGTAGGCAGCTCCCGCTGGATTTCACTTTTCTTTTCAGCTGATCAGCTCTTGTCGTCACCTTGGGGTTGTGACGACATTTTTCGGGCTCTATGTTGTGTGGTTGTCGCAGACTGCCCCTGGGACCACCACCCCCCACCCACACCCCCCCGAGAGGGGTGCGCGGCCGGCCGGGCTGCCTCTCGCTCCCGGCTCTGGGCTCCTCGCCGGGCAAGGAGCAGCCTCGCCGCGGGCAAACCGCCGAGCCTGGGGCGGGAGGCGGGGGCAGGNCCGCCCCCCCCCCCCGCCCCCGCGGCGCGCAGCCCCAGCTCCGCAGCCGCGGATACCGCGTGGGTGTAGGAGGGATGCTCCCGGCCGGCAGGCAGGCTCCGCCGTGGGCTCCCGTGGCCTGGAGTGGACTCCCTTGTCCACGCTCCATCTCCCTGTTGGCGTCAGGGGGAACACGCAGCGACGCGGGGCAACTTTCGAGAATGCTAATCCGCGCTGATTAACTGCACGTTAATCCGCATTGATTTTTACATTGCCGTGGCGCGTCTGAAGGTCTTGGTTTGCATAAATCATCCCGTTGTCCCTCCCGCCCCCCAGGAGGTTCCCCCAGACCTGTCAGGTAGACCCGAGGTTGTGAAATACACTGATTAGGAATCGCAATGACCTTTGATATCAATAAATAACGGGGGGCTGTATATTTCTTTAGTCTCCGTTTCTACCACTGGAGCGGGCTGAGCTTGGAAAAGCGGCGAGGGGCTGCTGAACAGAGGCTCCAGTGACACTTTTACTATTGAAATCTACACAAGCTTTACTAGCTTCTGGGGAAACCCAGGGGCTTTGGGAATTTTTGTATTTGCTGGGTTGTAAACATTTTATTGGAAAGCAGCTCAGGGGAATCTGGTTTGCTTTCTGCGCTGCACTTCGTACACCAATGTGTCAAAAAAGAAGTCCAGGTTTTTCTCTTGGAGGAGAATATAGATGTGTATATGTATATATGTGTGCATAATGTACATGAACACACACACAGACATTGCCAGTCCCACATTGCTGGCGAAGCTGATGGGCAGGGGATGTGCGTGGAGCAGGGACTGCCTCTGGTGCGGGACAGCGGTCTCTTGTCTGGTGCGGGTCCTTCCATACCTCTTCTCCTTTTCCTTTTCTTCCTCCTCTTTTTTCTTCTTCCTCTCCCTCTTCTCTTCTCTTCTCTTCTCTTCTCTTCTCTTCTCTTCTCTTCTCTTCTCTTCTCTTCTCTTCTCTTCTCTTCTCTTCTCTTCTCTTCTCTTCTCTTCTC